>JAQQSV010000766.1:48032-96162 GCA_028646515.1 Pseudochirops corinnae
TTGCCTTCTATTTTTTCATTTGTTTGGATCTGTTTAAAAGTATCTTGATTTCTCATAAAATCATTTGCTTCCATTTGTTCCACTCTACTTCTGAAGGAATTATTCTCTTCAGAATGCTTTTGAGATTCTTTTTCCATCTGGTAAAGTCCACTTTTTAAGGCATTCTTCTCCTCATTGGCTTTTTGGGCCTCTTTTGTCATTTGAGTTGATCTTATTTTTTAAGGTGTTTATTTCTTCAGTCAGGTTGTTGGCTCTCTTTTCATGATTTTCTTGCATCATTCTCATTTCTCTTCCCAATTTTTCCTCCACTTCTCTTATTGATTTTCAAAATCCTTCTTAAACTGATCTATGGCTATTAGGCAGTCTTCATGTTTCTTGGAAGCTTTTGGTGTGGGAGTTCTGACTGTGTTGTCTTCCTCCCGTTCCATGCTTTAATCCTTTTTGTCACCCAAAAAAGGATTCTATAGTTTGGTTGCTGGTCTTACTTTGCTTCCTTTGCCTGCTCACCTTGCCAGTGAATTACTTGATTTTTTTAGCTCTGTGGAACTCTGCTTCTCGGGAGGGGGGAACTCTGTCCCAAATAGCTGTGGTTTTTGCAGCCACCGGAACTATTAGGAGGGGGCTGCAATCCCCACTGAAAATACACCCAGGACCACCACCCAGACCACGATGCAGATCCAGGCTGCTCAATGCAAGAGCACTCAGCCTCTGAACAATTGCTTAGCCCCCTTGCAGTCTGCAGGCTGGGAGCTCTGAAGCAGCCATGTGGAGGCGGCTGCCGCCCTTTCTGCTGCTTCCTTGCCCTGGAGACAGTTTGGCCAGACTGCTTTTCTCCCCCAGATTTAGCTGAGTTCCACTGACCTTTCACTTAGTCCTTGTTTCTTATGGCTTGATAATTCTGGGAACTGCCACAGTTGCTGCTGATCCACTCTCCTGAAGGCTCCAGCTGCAGCTTATCCTGGCCACCTTGGGGCCAAGCTGTGGTTTCAGGCTGGGCTGGTTTTGGCTCCCAGCATGCTGTGATGAGCCCTTCCCTGCTGAGCTGCCTTCAGCGGGAGATGTGTTTTTCTGTATTTTTGTGTGAGTTTTGGAGCCCTAAAATTTGTTTAGCGTCATATATTATGGGTATTTGAGGTTGCTATATGTGAGCTGCAGAACCTTGCTGCTTCTACACCGCCATCTTAGTTCTGCCCGATTCACGGTCTCATTTCTAAAATCCTTAGGTAGCAGAGTAAAATGTACAAGAATAAGAGCCATTTTCCAGTTGGCAAATGGTCTAAGGATATGGCTGTAGTTTTTCAGAAGATGTCAAAGTTATCAATAGGTACATGAAAAATACTCTAAATCATTACTAAGAGAAAATCAAATTAAAACCGTTATGAGATACTATCTTACAACTATCAGATTGGCAAAAATGATGAATGTTGGAGGGGATGTGGTAAGATACATTAATATACATAGTACACTATTGGTGTAGTTGTGAACTTATGCAGTCATTCTGGAAAGTAATTTGGTACTATGCCCAAAAATCTGTTAAACTGTATAAATCCTTAAATCACTGATAGTTCTACTATGTCTAGCGGTACAGACATATACCGAAATATACCAAAGAAGGGCAAAGGGCCAATGGAAATAAAAATATTTATAGCAGCTTTTTGTGGTGACAAGAATTGGAAATTTAATAGGCTCACCATCACTGGAGGAATGGCTAAACAAATTACTGTATAATGAATGATGGAATTACTACTGTGCTCTAACAAATGTTCAATGGGTTGGTTTAAGAAAAATCAGGGGAGGGCTCATATGAATTGATACAAAGTGAAGTGAGCAGAACCTCTATATAGTACCTGCAGTACTGTAGAATTAATCAGAGTAATTTTGATCAACACAGTGCCTAACCACAATTCCAGAGGACTAATGATGAAATATACTTTCTCCTCCAGAAAGAACTAATACATTCAGAGTAGATTGAGCAGTCTTTTCTTTTCTTTTTTTTACTGTTGGAACATGGCAAATTCAGGCATTTCTTCTGCATATGTTTCCTAATTTATAATGAGTTTATTTTTCTTGCCTTCTCAATCAGGAGTGGCCAAAAGAAATTTGGAACTGAAAATAAAATTGAATTTTAAAAACCACTTGGAACAGTGGTTGTCAAAAGCAGTTGTAGTTATTGGGAGCTTTCTTTCAATATTCTTTATGTTAGAAGGAGCCATGCAAGATTCCATTAGTTCATCTTCACGTATAGGAATCCTCTCTATAGCATTTTTGGTATATGTTTAATGTGATTTCAGCTGTTTTAATTCAGAGGATATGACTATCCCACAAGGCATCCAACTTCAAACTTGAACAAGTCTGATTGTAAGAAATTTCTTCATTGAGCTGAACTCTGTTATGGAATATTCCCCTCTGTTCTTAATTCTTCTCGTTGGACTGGTACAATAAAACTGATTTATCTTTGATTTAATATCTCTTCAGATATTTGAAGATAGCGTTCATAATTCCCTTTTCCTATCTAAACAGCCCCAGTTCTTCAATAATTCTTAATGATGTCAAGTTCTTTACTGTGAATGGAGGTTTGGGGGGAAGAGTATTTTGGAATGAGATCTGAGTTTAAATACTGCCTCGTCTGTATTGTACAAGTGGGCTTGAGAAAAATCACTTACCTTTGTTGCCTATTTCCTTATCTGTCAAATGGAAATAGTGATAATTTCACTACCTATTTTTAAGGGTTGTCCTGTCAATTAAAAAATGTCTATAAAATCCTTTCCAGTTCCCATTTCTGGACCCATCTTAGAATGACTGTTTGACCAGTTTGAGAGTGGTGCTGTGTCACCATTTAAGGTTTTGTAGTTGATTTTTACTTTTCACATTTTCTTAACACATAGGGCAGCCAGATGAATCCTAAACATTAGAATGAAGAAAAGTTCTAATTAAACATTTGCTGTGGATAGCAGTTGGTGTGATTTTTGGAACTCAGTCTGTTTTACCAATCTTTTTGAGTAACAGAAATTGCCTTCACAGAAAAGTAGAACGTGAGAGAATTGAAGATTCTGACCATGTTTGCAGAGATGGGAGTCATTTCGGCCTTTCTCCAGAGGAGCGAAGAGAGAGAGAAGCTTTTGAAGAATCACGTTTATTGTATGAAATTCAGCACAGAGATGAACAGGCCTTTCCAGCCCTTTCTGTACGTATAAAAAAACAACAAAAAGAGTGAAGAGTTTTCTCTTACTTTTTCCTCTCCTTGTATAGGTAGGACCATAGAATTCTAGACCTGTCAGGGATCTTGACCATGCTCTAGTCTAACAACCTTATTTGTAAAATGTGGAATTGAGGATCAGCCCTGAGATAGAGAATCCCTGCACTGTGAATCCTAGTCCAAAGCTGTTTGCCCACTGTGCCTTTCTAACCTTATTATGAAGTAGAAGATTTGGCATTCAGTCAGATATGCCTGAAGTGCAAGATGAGCCAGTATAGATAGCTCCTTGAGTGTCATCCTTCAGAGTTGTAACCAAGAGAGGTTATGGGCTTACTCTACTAATAACTACTACACATTTTCGTTTTTAAGCCAATTTTAGCCACATAAGATGATCAGTTATATTAATCATGCCTCATTAATGTTCCAACTTGATCACTTTATTCACAGACTTATCTCCAAATGACTTTTATCTCTTTCTCAAGATAAAAATTCAGCCTCAAAGGATAAAACTTTATCTCCTCTGAAACTGTTCAAGGGAGTGTGCTACTGGTGTTGAAAGCATTTTCCAAGTTTACAGAATTATTTTGGTATATCTGTTATAAGAGTGTATAGCACTTTTGGAATAAATACATGTGGGCAGCTTGGAAGAGGACAGCTAGTATTTGGGCGTTTACATGCTATCATGTTTGTTATAGTCAAACTTTATTAGTGTGTCTTATCTGTGAAGTTATTTGAAGTTTATTTATTCAGGCAGTTTCTGCTGAATGAAATGTACTCCGTAGTTATAGCTGATCATCAATACTCAGTACTCTCCCCTAGCACTTTGGGGATCAAGTGAAAAAGTTCTCTTGAATATGGTGGGTACCATCAAAATAGAACATAAAACAGTCATTATCTAGAATACTGGCTCTTGGAAAGCTCATGGACACCTCTTGGGAACAGTACATAGAGATAGCCATGGGTTAGAGTTTCCTTACTAGATAGAAGGGGTTCTTTTTCTGTTAATAAACTGCTAAGCATTTTGATACAGCTGAAGAAGCTTTTCTATTTGCTTTAATGCTGTAGCTTTCATTTTCTCACAGGCTTACACATCTGAATGTGCTTTATTTATTTCTTGTGTATGTGTAATATTTTGTCTGTGTTTGGGATGTGTAGTCTTCTCTTATAATCAGGGCCTTCTGTTTCATGTGGGCTTATAACAGACATGATGTCATTGTAAATGGCCAGATAGAAAAGTTAGAAGCAAAAAGGTAACAGGAATTTTTACTTAAATTTTTAAAATAATACCTTGAGTTTTGTTTGTATCCATTTTTAAGAGCTCATCAGTTGGGCAGGCAGCTGTTCAGACCAGTAACACTTGTACGCAGAGAAAACCACACGGCAGTGAGAGAAAAGGAAGGCGAAGAATTGATGCTGAAGAACGAAGAGATAAAGGTATGTTGAAGTAGTTGGAGTAGTACTAACAGTAATGAACACTACCACCAATAATAACTTACATTTATAAAATGCCTACTATGTGCCAGGTACTGTGCTGAGTGCTTTACAATTCTTACCTCATTTGATTCTCACTGGGGGGGTAGGTTATCTCTGTTTTACTGATAAGGAAACTGAGGCAAACAGGTTAAATGATTTCCCAGGGTCATATAGCAAATAGGTGTCTGAGGAAAATTTGAATTCAAGTCTTCCTGGCTCCAGGTTCAGCACTAACAAATACAGGTGCTTGGATGATTGCCTGGTTTAAATTCACAAGTTATGCAACAATTCCTTTTTATTAAGCAAATGCACACACACACACACATAGTCTCACATCATCACATTACGTTCATCTTTTTAGTGTATGTATTCCTCAGGCTTTCGTTTTTAACCCCTATCTCCTCTCTTAACACCTTCTTCCTCAGTGATCTTTTCCTTTCTAATGCTTTTAACTATGGTTTTCATGTTAATAACTCCCATATCTGCAGCCTCTTCTTTTCTCCCAAGCTACACGTTCGCAGTCATTGTCTGTGGTCAACATTACCTGAGTGTCAGCACGTTTTTCCACCAAAGTTACCATCTCCTGATTCCAGCCTATTCTCTCTTCTGATTTCCTTGAACATTCATATCATCATTAGTCAGTGACAGTAGTTGTCCTCCCTGTTGTCATGGAGGCTGTTGTGGCCCTCTTGAGGAGAGGGTGCTTCCCTGGGTTGTGTTTAAAGCCCTTTGCGGCCTCACAGACCCCAGACCCTGCTGCACGGATGTTCCTGCCTCTCTGGCCTCACCGTCTCCCACACAGGCTGCTCCGTTTCTCTGTCTGTGCTTGTGCATTGGCCCGCCTCCCCCAGCCCTGCTGTGCCCTATTCTGCTGGAAGCCTTTATTGATCTGTCTGCTTGATGGCGTTCGTTAAGTCAGGGGTCTCTAATGTGGAAAAAGGATGGTTTTTCATTTTAAAATAGAATTTTATTGTGTTTTAAAATGTAAATTCTTAGTGCTCTTATTTATTTTGTATGTATCTATTTATAGACTTCCGTTTTTATCTTTGTATTCCCATTGCCTTACCTGATAACTGTTCTATAGTAGTCACTTAAGAAATGCTTGTTGACTCATCCATTTGCCATCAAATGCCTCATTTCTTTACCGTGATATTGGGGGGAAAGGTGCGGGTTTAAGCATTTATAAAGCCTCTTCTGTTCTTCAACCACTTTTTGCTTTTATTGTCTCATTTTGTCCTCTCGGTTCTGGGAATTTGGTGCTATTACTCCATTTTAACTTTTTTGCCTTGTTTCACATTACTTCCTTTAATATGTACTAGAGATTCTAACAGGCTGTTGTTTTTCAAATACACTTTGAACCTTCTCACCTTTTTCTTACATTGTTCTTGCTACCTAGTAGACCCTGCACTGCTGTTTCCTAAGGAAGCTTTCCCTGATTCCCCCATGCTATAAGTAATCTTTGTGGTGAAATCCTTTAGCACTTTATGTCTTATTTTTCCTGTGTATCTTATCTTCTGGTAAACTACCTTCTGTGGGGGCATGAGCTGTCTTATCTTTGTATCCCTCATATCGCTCTACTGGTTCCTTGAATAAGCACTTAGATGCAGGTTTGTTACATAAATGAATAATCCAAAAGAGAAAACTTGTTTCTAGAAAATCCTTGGATGAAAACAACCAAAAATGCTTTAATCCCTTACACTAGTAAATTTTTCAAAACCAAAATCAGATTGAATTATTTCTTTCCTTTTAGTTCTGTGTCTTAATTTGTTATCGTTCTTGTCATTGAGTTTACAAATTTTTACTTTTAGGCCTTTCAAAACTTTTTCTTGTGGGTTACAGATTCAAATCCCAGGCAGATACACTTGGATCAAAAACTTGAGGCAAGCACACCAGAGGTAAATGCGTGGAACTTAATTTTATTTATCTCATTCTTTTTTGTTCTTAGCCTTCAGTACTTATTCTGTACGCAAGTGAAGCTTTCACTTAAGAGAAAAGCCCTTTGCATTCAAGGCCATTCTTCTGTTTTAGAGAATTCTGTACTGTTAAAAGTCAGGAGTTAGTTGAACAGTTCTGCCGTTGACATTGATCTTTGTTTAGTGTGGTACTTGTTTCAGGTACAGACAGTGTTATTTTCAGCACCTTAGTTTCAGAATTTCTAGATGCAAATGGAGTAGAAAACAGGGAGGTGGATTTTTTGTTTTGGTCACTTCTAAAAACTGTTTTCTAAATTATGATCCTTTTAAAACAAACTCAATAAAAATAGCAGTACAGTCTTCTGTCTCAGGGAGAGGTGGAAGTAGCTTGCTGCTACTGTCTTATTTCCCCTATTGAATTGCTATTTGGCACTTAAAGCTCTTCATTTGGTTTTGTCTGTGCTCAGTGGTCTTTCACAGAACAGTGACTCTGGGTCTCCAAGCTTGTGGCTGTTCTCTGCTTTAACTCAGAAGTCACCGCTTGAGAGCCCTAAAGAGTTTGAATGTCATACAGTCTAAGAAACAGACTCAGGGATGTGAAGAAACTTGTCCAAGATTGTCCAGATCCTCAGAGCCTACCCCCTGAGCTCCATGGCTTCCCTTATATACTCCAGGTTGATTGGGGTAGAGGCTACTTATTGCAGGAACTGTGCTATGAAGAGGTAGGGAAGGATTTGAAAATGAGATCAAGTGTAATTGAGGGGGTAATTAGCTGTAGATTATAGAAGAGGAAAAGAATATGAAAAAATTACATTCTGGTTAAGTAGGGGCAGGATGTTTTTTAAGCAATACTGATTTCTCTCAGAAATATTGCTAGATTCTCAGATTTATAAAAGTAGTCTGTGGCATATTGGATTAGGATTTCACAGACTAGAATAAAGCTTATGGGGCCATATTACCACAAAATTCTTCCAAGTGGTCTTAACATAAAAATTTTTCTGGTCCCCATCATCCAGCAACCACTTAGCATACTAAGTATAATACATTCCAAATACCCTTTAAATGTTTTTGAGGAGGTAATGTTTGAAACATCCATTTCAGAACAGGTTTTGTGGATAGAGAGCTAGAAGGTATTAGAATGTGTGTTACAGGATTCTAAATTATAAAATCACTCTGGCTGTTTAGTTTCCAAAGAATATTGAAGATGATGAAAAATGTCCGCCAGCTTCTTCACCTCTAAAATCGAAGAAGATTGAGGGTCCGTCTCCTGCTGAACAAGTATGCACATTTTTGGTCTTTCCAAAGTGTTCTTTTAAATCTAGATTCGTTATTCTGTGTGTGACAATCTAAGGAGAGATGAAACCTATGTGTTATGTGACAGGGTTTGTTGTAACTTACAGACTTGGGCATAATTATCTCTGGGTGGTTTATTGTTTTATTTTTGTCTTTTTGGAGGGGGGAGGGCAGGGCAGTTGGGGTTAAGTGACTTGCCCAAAGTCACACAGCTAGTAAGTGTCAAGCATCTGAGGCTGGATTGGAACTCAGGTCCTCCTGACTCCATGGCAGATGCTGTATCTATTCACTGTGCCACCTAACCGCCCCTATTATTTTATTTTTTAAAGTGAACGTATTCTTGGCCTTTATAAAGTAGTAATTGTATGGTTACTAGTATTTGCTGCCCTTTTAGGCAATCGTTAGTTCCTTTGAGATGATTCTCCTATTTAGCAGTATTTGGCATATGCATGTTTAGTGATGCGTTATAACATTTACAAGTCAATATGCCTAAAATATTTTTTATGCCCAAAAGACTTTGGATATGAGTACTTTTGAATTCCCCATGTTACCACATGTGTATTTTATCACTCACATGGGGGAAAATAAAACATTGTTCATTGTTGCAGTGGTACATTAGAGTTCTGATACTACTTTGTATATTATGGATGAATTTTTTTCCATCTACTTCATATTTAGGTTCTCTAGCAGCCATCGGAATCTCATAACTTAGGAATTATTATGAGAGTCAGACCTGAACTATACCCCGATTGAGATGAAAAGTTGTTTTCCAGAACAATCTCAATTCTAATTGTTTCCTTGATAGAGTTAGGGAAAATTAAGACCATTTTAGTCACCAATAAATGTGAGGTTTTTCCTAAGAGATTGATCCAGATTCTAATGCAGAACTTTTCTTGATTTTAGTTCAGTGATAACAAACAATTCCTGAGTTTATTTGTGTAGTTTTCCCCCCTTGGACTCTCAAGTGACATGAGTTCACTGTGTTGTCTTAAATTGATAGTCTAATTGTCTTGGTTTTGTGGGCTTTTCTTAGCTCTCCTGTAGGCTTTTGTGATTTTTTGGGTAGTCTTGTTTCAGGGATGTTTCTTTAACTGCTGCACATTTACTTTTTACCTCTAGCATGAGGAAACTACAGTAATAATGTAGCATTTTTTAAAGCACTTTGTTTTGTCACTGTTCTAGGAATTCATTTGTGTTCTTTTTAGAAAAAAAGGAAGCAACTTTGGGTGTGTGTAAATTTAAAATTATCTACAAGCAATGTCATATAAAATGATTGCGTTGCCTTAGAACATGTGTCTCTCTCTTTTCCCAACCCTGTTCTTCTTTTCCCCCCTTTTTCTTAAGAATCCAGCAGAGCATGTGTTATTGGCAAATCCAGCTCCCCTTCAGGTTCCTTCAGAGGTGCATCTGCCTCCCACAGTGCCTTCTTTACCAGCCACTGTGCCAGTCTGGCCAAGTGAACCAACAACTTATGGACCAACAGGTTGGGGAAGAAAATCAGTATTTTCAGTTTTTTTTTTTTTCCTATCTTTTGGGAATGAATAAAGACTGAGCATTGTGAATAAGTATGAGAAGCACAAGCAACTTTCCCCATAGGATCTATGTTCCTGTACTTTTCCCTTATACACAGGGTTTGTTTAATTGTCTGGTTTTTGTAGAAGTATTGGGGAATTGCACATTCCATTGCAGTATTCATTCCTTCTTAATTTGGGTGGGTGGATGGAAGGCAGTTGAAGGGAGAGAAAATAAATGCTTGTTAATTGAAAAAAATTTTTTAAAAGAAATGCTTTTATTGAATTACTTATGTACCAAGTCTTCTGCAGCATCATCACTACTAGAAAGTCAGGGCAGCCTTACTTACCTCCTATTGACCTGTCTATAAGTTTTGTCATCATAGTATGTCATTTAATATCATGTGCTTGATTTATTTATTAGTTATATTTTTGTTTCTCAGTAGGGATCCTTTGATCTTTATTGCAAAAGAAATTTTTGCCTGCACACATTATCAGCCATAGATAGTACAAAAAATGAAATCTTGATTGAATAAAAACATACTATCCAGAATAGTTGATGTGTACTTTGTAGGAATCATATTTTCACATTTTTATAAAGAAAATTAATGTACTACAATGTATCTAGACTAGGAAATCAACTGGCTGTTGAGGGAACTTGTATGAAAATTGTCTATAGGAACTGTGTATACTTAGTCTGGAGAAGGAAAGTCTTAGAGGGATACTGTTACAGTAATCAGGTTTGAAGGGTGTCACGTGATGAGATAAAAGTTCTACTTGGCTGCGAAGAACTTCCATAAAATTATGGATGGAAGTTATAAAGAGAGGTAGATCTGGTCTCAATAGTAAAAATACATTTCTCACATTTAAAGCAGTCCCCAAATTGAATGGACTTGAGGGATAGTGAATCCTCCATCATGGGAAGTGGTAGAGGAAAATAGTTCACCTACTACTTGGGGATGTTTTAGAGGATTCATGTGGCCGGAGGAAGTTAGCCAGGAGTTCTAACATTTTTTGTGTCATCATTCCCTTTGGCAGCCTGATGAAGCCTATGGATTCTTTCTTAGGATATTGTTTTTATGTGCCTAAAAAGTTATACAAATTATTACAAAGAAGCCCCAGTTATATTGAGATATAATTATCTCAATAAAAAATGTTTCAAGTTCACAAGCCCCATGAAATCTATCCACAAATTTTTTGTGGGGCACATGAATTCCAGATTAAGAACCGCTGGGCTAGACATGCCTAATGTTCCTTCTCCTCAGTTCCTCCTCCTCAGATTGTATTCTTGGCATAAATGTTTGCTTATAGTTGGAGATTGTTTTTAAGCTTTAAGTAATCTTTGATTCTTGCTTTTCTTTGTAGGTGTTCCTGCTCAGATTCCTGTTTTTTCAGTGACACAGACATCTGGACCAGATTCTACTGTGTCACAAGCTCAGTTAACACCTGCCCCTGTTACTCCCGTTCCTATGTCAATTCAAGCAGTTAATCAACCTTTGATGCCTTTGCCTCAGACATTGAGCCTTTACCAAGACCCACTGTACCCAGGATTTCCTCTAAATGAAAAGGGGGAGCAAGCCATTGCCCCACCTCATTCACTCTGTCACAATGGAGAAGATCTACCTAAAGGTGAGCTTTTCAGATTTAATTAGGAGTTATTCAAAAAGCAGAATCAGACTTGGGTAATAATAGGGATAGGTATGATTTAAGTGGTATTGAGGAATCCAGTTACTGTGTCAATGAAAGGATTTGCTATGGGATACTGCCAAATCCTTCGCAAAATGAATACTAATGAAAGTGTGGGCCTCAGTTATCTAATTTTAGCTGTTACTGAAGAAGAAAATGTTTTCTATGGTTCTAATAATTATTTGGGTTTATCAGACTCTTAATAGTTATATGAGTTAAAATCAGATTTCATCTGATCCAACAAACATCAAGTACCTTCTGTTTGCAAGACACTCTTAGTGCTGGGGCTACAAAGACAAAATGAAAAACAGTCTCTACCAACAAATAATTTCTTACATTGAAGAAACAAGGGAAAAGACATGAAATTGGGATGAGTTATTTTTTATTAATGTCTTGTGAGCAAGTGACATGTAAGGGTACAATGATAGGTTAAAATGAGTTTCTTATTTGGATTATGTAGGCTTGCTGTGTAAGCTTGCTTTACACAGCCTAATAAGTATTTATGAGTTCCCCACTATGTTCCATGCATTGGGAGCACAAAAATACAGTGAAAAGTAAGACCTCCCCTTAAGAAACTTGTATTATACTACCTAAAGTGAAATAGGGTTGGTGGGAAGAATAATTTGTGTGTGTGTCTGTGTGTGTGTGATCTTAAGTTATTTTCTAGAAGTATGTTTCAGTCGTGGAGGACAGTCTTTGCAGAGTTTGAATACAGGAAAGAACATTCCAAGTTTGGATGATATGTTAACGTAGTTTTTTTGTCTGAAATGCTTAATGTGTAGAAGAGTTTTCAATAAGCCTGGAAAAGTATTTTGCAAATGTGCTGCAGGTCATTAGATGTCAAATTAGAGGAATTTGAATTTTATACTGGAGAAGTAGGGAGTCATTGAAGTTTCTTAAGCATTTGAGCTTTAGGGGAATTACTTTGACAGTTGCTTGCAGTCCAGATTGAATGAGGAAGAGATGAGAACTGTTGTAGTAGTCACCTGGACTCAGGTGAGAGGTGATGGGTAGGATGAGTGGAGGTTGTTAGTCATGAGTAGAGAGAGGAGGATTGCTGTGAGGACTGTTTTTGAGGTAGAATTATTAACTGATTATCTCCAGTAAGTGGGTAAAGGAGAGGGAAGAAATGAGGGTGACTCCAGAGTGTTATATAACTGGGTGACTGAAAGAGAATGGTGATGCCATTAAAAACATATAAGGGGTTTTGTTTGGGGGGAAATCCAGGTTCCATTTTGGTTGGACATGATAAGTTTGAGATACTAGTAGAATATGAAGTTGACATGTGGGACTGGAGTTCACGAGTAACTGGGGATGAATATGTAGATTTGAGAAGAATATCAGAGAGAGAGTAATTGAAGAGATGGTAGTGAACAAGCTCATAGATCAGAAAGTCAGAGTCAGTAAACATTTATTAGGCCTTCTGTGTGCTAGGCACTGGGCCAAGTCTTGGAGATAAAAGAAAGGCCTAACAGTTCTTGGTCTCAAGGAACTTGCAGTTTAATGGGGGAGAGAACACTTATAAAGAAGATGGAAGGGAGGGAGATAATCTGAGGAGGTGAGAGTTTCAGGGTTTGTTTCACCTTGAATGACTTGTTTATGGAGATCATGAAGTCCAGGAAAACAGTCAGGAGGAGAATAATCCCTAAGAGTGTGTAGAGTTAGAAAAGATACTGCACATGTAGGGAGCGCTCAGAGAGGATGCCGGAGTGGGGGATGGGAGGAGCAATGTGAGGAAAACTGCGAAGACTTTCCTGAGAGAATGTCGTATGTATGTATGAGTATCAGATGCTTCAGAGAGAAAGAGTGAGGAGTGAGAGAACAGGCCGTCAGATTTGGGAGTAAGGAGCTGAGGAATGAATGAGACAAGATGGGAGTGTGGGACAGCTTGTGTAGATAGGAATTAGGCTGTGGAAGGGAGAGATACTTGCCCAAGGCTGTGTATGATGCTGTGAAGTGGAATAACAAGATCAATTAAGATTTTTTTGTTTGTTTTTAAGATAGGGGAAGATATGAATAAATATGCACTTTTAAATGAGTTCTTAACCTGGGGTCCATGAACTAGTTTTTTGTTTCCATTTTTGTCTTTTGTAAGAGTTCATAGGCTTTACCAGGTGCCAAAGCATCTGTGACTAAAAAGTTAACATGAGGAGCTCATCTTATAGGAGCTTACAAGAGGAAGTTTGATATTAAGATAATTCAGAAAATCATCTTCTAGTCTGGAGTAATGACTTGAGTTTTGGTGTGGGATTGAAAGGAGTTACCAGATACCCACTCTGTTGTGCGTACTGTTTGAACCATAGGAAGGACATATTTTTAAAGAAGACTGTCACCAGAAAGTAGGAGTTCCATGATCTGTGATGGAAAATGCTAACCAGATAAAGAACTATGCTATCTGAATACAGATTGAAGAATACTACTTTCACCCTTTTTTTAAAAACTTTTTTTCATTTTTTCCATTTCGTGATTTTTTCTTTTTGTTCTGATTTTTCTTTCACAGTAGGACTGATTTGGAAACATGTTTGACATGAGTGTACATGTATAACCTATATCAGATTGTTTACCATCTTAGGGAATGAGATTGAAAAATTTGGAACTCAAGAGTTTTACAAAAATGTGTACATGTAATTGGAAAAAATTACTACTAATGGAAAAAAGAGTTTTATGGAGGGAAGATTAGAGGATACAGAATATTTTTCAAAAATTGTTGGGTCTGTATTTCTGCTTCTTTCTCTGTCATATTGAGAGATAATATGACATAGTTTGAGTTTTCTTATTAAATTGGGGACATCATTTTGGGATTATTTGTCTTGCCCACCTCGTAAACCAGGATAAGCAAATGTTTTTGTTGTTAAATGTTAAACATGCGTTTTAATATACGGGATCAGTTTTTGTAACTAAGTTTTAGTGCATTATTTTGTAAACTCAATTTACAAACAGAATTTACAAACTCAGTGGTATTATGTATTTGGAAAATTAGCAGTTCTATGTGGCTTACTGATGTCTTACTAATGGTTGCATAGGTAATATTATACAGCTAATATTAAAAACAAGTGTTCTATGTAATTTAAGATCTTAGCCAGTTAGTATCATACTTCATGTAACTTTAGCAGTCAGTTTTGAGAGCTTTTAAAAACATGAATAAAGTACTATGTGCAGAATTAGGAAGACACGTCTCTTTTTATTCACTTTCATTTTGTTAGGCAAAACTCAGAAAAGTCTTTTAGAGGTTTTTTGTTATTACCATATTGTAACAGAACCCATTTTCTTGTACAACGGTGAAACTAAAATTGACAACTGTAGATTACTTATGTAATAAATAAAAGAACTGACAATGCAGCCTTGGAGAATTATGAAACAACTGAGGCAGACATGGCTTCAGTACTTTATGTCATAGAGGGTAGGAAAGGAAAAGTCTGTAAATTTGTGTCTTTTTATTTATTTATTTTTGCTTTTTGGAGGTTGGGAAGGCAGGGCAATTGGGGTTAAGTGACTTGCCCAAGGTCATGTGGCTAGTAAGTGTTAAGTGTCTGAGGCTGGATTTGAACTTGGGTCCTTCTGACTCGAGGGCCAGTGGTCTATTCACTGCGCCACCTAGCCACTCCAATTTGTGTCTATTTTTAATATGTGATTAAAACTTTTATTCTTTTTTCTTTAGATAAAAACATTCTACGGTTCTTCTTCAATCTTGGTGTGAAGGTAATGGTGTAAAATTTTTCATACCTTTCCCCCAATTAAAAACAGAAACTGCTTGAAATAAAAAAAGCTAATTTTCAATTTGGGGTTAAGAATTTTTTTTAGCCCGTATCTTTGAAATAATAATAATTAACTCCTCAGCCTGTTAGGTAGCTATCTGTTAGACATAGTTCTATTACTCTTAAGTATTGGGTTTTTCATTGTTTGTCTTTGGGGAAAAGTACTGATTTCATCTCTGACAACCCTTTTTTTCTGGCTTATTAAGAAGGTTTGGTCAGTGAAATTAAATGGGACTTTGAAAACAGCAAAACAGGTCTTTGGTTTTATGATAGGGTAAGCAAGAGAAACCTCTTGAGCTAAGAGGATTAAGTGGGATGGATACATGGTGTACTATTATAGGTATGTTTTGGGTTCTGGGCTCCTGGTTATTTGGAAAATGGGATCGTGTATCCTACCCCAACTTTGACAAATGAAGATGATGCTTTTAGGTGGGTAGGTGTGATTATGAACTGTTTTTTGACTAATATCCAGAATGTCATAAGTCAATAAGTGCATATCTATCTAAGATCAGCCATTTGATTAGTTACTATTTAACCTGGTCATTTTCTAAATTATTTTCCCTTTCTCACTTTTTTTCTTAGTGACTTCTAGGGATTATTAACTTCAAGTACCCTTTCCTTATGCTGTATCTGAATTTTTCACTTGCTATTGGCAGGGATCGTTTGAAACAAGAGACTTTCTTTAAAATCCTAGAGGTGTAGTAGAAGCCAGACAAAATTATGTTAGAAAATTATTTCCTATTTTCTTTTGTGGTGTTATATAAACTGTTTTGAATAATGGGTTCATTTCTTACAGACCAAAGAAACATTTATGACACTAACTACCTATTAAAAATATTTTAATTTTGTCCTTTTTCTCATTCTTTCAGGCATATAGTTGTCCTATGTGGGCCCCACATTCTTACCTATACCCTCTGCACCAGGCTTACATAGCTGCTTGCAGGATGTACCCAAAGGTTCAAGTTCCTGTGTATCCTCACAACCTTTGGTTCTCAGAAGCTCCTTCATCACAGAGCGAAAATGATTGTGCACGTACAGATACACACTTTTCTATGCCAGCTGAAGCTAATGCTAATGACCGTGCAGCACAGGCTGAGACTGGATCTCCAACGTTCTCTTCACCATTGGTTATCCCAACATCTCAGGTGTCGGAAAGCCAAGGACAGATTCCTTATCAGGGCGATATTGAATCTGAGAACCCTGGACAGTTGCTTCATGCTGATTATGATGAAGCAATGGGTGGCAAGAACATATTTCCACAGCCATCCTTTGGACCTAATCCATTTTTAGGAGCAGTCCCCATTGCACCTCATTTCTTTCCTCCTTTATGGTATGGGTATCCATTTCAGGGTTTTATAGAAAATCCAGTAATGAGGCAGAATGTGGTCCTGCCTCCTGATGAGAAAGGAACACTAGATCACCCTCTGGAAAACCCAGATCTGTCTAAAGAATGTAGTTCAATTTCAACAGCAGATCAATTTCAAGAAGTGCAAGGTGAAGCAGCACTCCCCCTCCCTGTTGCCAGTGTAAGCAGTAAGCATGATGGCCAGGCTGAGCAGTCACTACCTAGGGTGCCTAAAGGGGAAAAAGCTTTTGCTACTGGTTCTGTAGAAGTGAAGACTCATCTTCCTCCTCAGATGTTAAATGTAGAAAGAGAATCTCTGCCTTTGGCTGTAGAACCTGAGCTTCTTAAAAGAACCACAACTAATCCTAAAGGAACAGAAAAAGTCAAAGATTCCAGGGCCACTGATCACTTAGCCAGTCCAGTGGCTAGTTCGGTAGACAGGGTACAGAGAGCAAGGGAAGAGAGTTCTGAGGATGAAAATGAAGTGTCCAGTATTCTGAAGAGCGGTAGATCCAAACAGTTCTACAATCAGACGTATGGAGGCAGGAAGTATAAAAATGACTGGGGCTACTCTTCTAATAGAGGAGGTTACCAGCACTCAAGAAATGATGAGTCTTGGAAAGGGCAACCCAGCAGAAGTAGGGAAGATGGATACCAGTATCATCGCAACTTTAGAGGGCGACCATACAGGGGAGATAGGAGAAGATCGGGGATGGGAGATGGTCACAGGGGACAGCACACTTAGAACTGGTTACTTTTGGAGGCTATCGGAGTAAAAACCGTTTGCAAAGTGGAATGGCTTAATGTTTCCAAAGGCGGCTTATTTTTTTTAAAGAAGGGGAAAAAAAACCCTAAAGTTGGAAATAGCTTCTCTCCCTAACCAAGTAACCTCAACTTGAGACTTAGGGGCAGGTGAATTCCTGGCATTACATTTTTTTTTTCTTCATTGAAAGTTTGTTTGATTTCAGTTATTTGAGTGTCACTTTCCTCTTCCCTTTCTCCCGTAGGAACCAAGAAAATAAGTGTGTAAAATATAAAAAAAAAAAAAAAGTTTAATATAAAACTTTGTAGATTTAGTATTGTTTCTCCCTACTTATACAGTTTGAGTTTGTGATATAAGGTGTTGAAAATGTATGCTTACAATGTTTACTGAAATGACAGAAATATAGTGTTTGACATGATTTAGATTCTAAAAAGATAACATTGCACCAAATAGAAATGTATATTTTATTATGCAATGCCTTAGTCATAAACTGGGCTAAAAATTCTCAGCCTACAACACTGTTGTCTTTGATATGCTTCCAACCCAAAGGCCTTTCATCTCAATATCTGTCAAACTTGAATAATGTTTTCTCTTTAATATTTCATATAAGGCAGCCGATTAACCTGTGTCTTAGAAATGTTGTACATAGTTCTTTTAATATTCATAGGGTATATTTTTGAATTTTAGAGTGATTTGTTGAACTTGAGATTGCAGGCAAGAATAGATATTTGTGGAAAAAAATAGGAAATTCAGTGATATGGCTGTTCCCACCAAGAATTCTTAGCACTGGTGTAAATATCATGGTGCCTACTCGAACGAAATGTAGATGCTATGCATTTTGAAAATACTTCTGCACCTGTTAGAACTGCAGAAATTTTTTAATGCCACTTTAACACTAATGCACTGACAGATTCTAAATATTTTGTGAGAAGAGACGTGTAAACGTGATTTTTTTTTTTTAGCTTGACAAGTTTATATGGAGAGCTACTGGGTTTTTTTTTTTTCATTTTTTTTGATTGTTTTTGATTCTTCATGCACTGTTGGTTATGTTTATCATTCTCCATATGCATGTTCAGATTGTTGGCTCTGTTCTATAAAAAAAAAAAAGATGACTGTGACTTCCAGTCCTTTTCTAGAGGATGCTGCTAGAAGATGGGTTTTGCTTTGTATTTTAAAACCAACTTGTTACCTTAGGTAGCATTTGTGAGTGTGTGATGAGAATGTGTCTTGTTTTTTTTTTAATTTTAACCTTTCACTGGTCCCTTCAGTGTTCCTATTTATCCCCTTTGCATGTTGCACTCTGTCCTCATTTGGAGATTTGACTCTGAATAACACAGTATTAGTCATCTGTGTTTCTTTTTAAAAAATAACTGTAGTTTATATTTTGTATCTGTATATACCAATGTGAAACATACCCTCTCTTTTCATGTTTAAGAGATTATCTACTTTCTGATCAGGAAGCTTGAGTGAGACCATGCTATGCAAATAACAGTGATTTCTCTTTGCATGCCATGTATAATGCCTAGCCAAAAATTAATGTAGTGGCTTTTTTTCTTTATTAGAAAATACTTTGAAAAAACCAAACAAATGTAATTTATTTTAATTTGGTAACCTGAAATAGATAAGGTTTTTTTTTTTTTTCTGGTAACCTTCAAAAAAGTTCAGATGCTGGCTGGGCTTAGTGAATCTCTACTGTACTGTATTAATGGTTATTTACCTCTGTGCTATTTTAATTAGCCAAATTCTTAAGTTTGGGTACTACCAATCTGAGTAGTGATTAAATTTTATCTGTTACCTAAAATTTTGAGAGCACTTTGAAAGATAGCATTTTATTATCGATGGTGCTAGGTAAAAATCTTTAATGACTAATTGTTTTATGTTCCCAAAAATGCTTTAGTGAGCTGGTGGTGATCATATCAGCCATTTTATGAGCTAGAAAAGATGTCGAATAGCTTGCTAAAGTCTTTTTCCTTTAGTGTAGTGTGTATGGTTGAATTATGGAAGAAAAGTTAAAGCTAGAAAAATTACACCTTTAGAGCCCATGCTTGTTAATTGCCTACAGATAATCTTCATGAAAGCCACGTTTATAGATAAGTCTAGATTATTAAGTTTAAATAAAGCTAAAAGTTCTGATCTCAGGAGGCAAGGAAATGTTTTCCTTCCAGTCTTCTGGAAATGCTTAAAAATTGGCTATAAAAGAATATTGTTTGTTTCTACACAATCACTAGCTGCCTTACAACACTTAAGTGATAGATAGACTAGGCTATAATTTCTGAAGGAAACAGAGCTGTTTCCACACCCCAATTTAAGGTAAGAATTGAAACAGAAGAGATTTTTTTTAGGAGATGGTACTTTGCTCAGTAACCTCTGGAATAAAAAAAAAACCCTCTGCTTTTAGAAAACTACTTTTATGATTTAACAATCCTAACAAATGTGGATTTTTAAAAATTTAGGGACTTTCTTCTGAAGCCGAGGTCAAATTAGAGTATGATTTTCTTCCTCCTTCACTTCAACTTATTTTGTCAAGTAGTCGCACAAGTGTTCCTGTGTGTGATGGCACAAAGTTAAAATGGTTTTAATGTGAGCAAGTTTTTGTATAGGAGAACAGACTCATACTAACAGCTGGAAATTATAGGACTTCTCCATGTTATAGAAATCTGCATCTTAAAGTGAAATTATTGAAGAACCGACCAAAGTTTGCCTACTAGCTTTGATTATGTTAGGCATTGTCTCTGTGGCTTGTCTTTCTACCCTCATTCCTTTTAGTATTTACAGAGCTTTCCGGTATTCTCAGCAAGTTCGTGACCTGGGGAGAATTGGCTGTTTGTCATTCTCGTTCTTTTCTAACCAGCACATTGTTGGTGTCTTTGGAATCTTGCGTACTGCTTCCTCGCATCCACATTGATTCATCTGGTGTGGCAGACCCAAACTACCCAGTTTGCCAGACCCCCAACTGTGATAGAGCTTTTGAGGCCGAATCTCCCTTTTCTCTTTCTCACTAGTGTGTTAGTTACTTCTTTTGTGACTTAAGGTGGTTGTATTAAAACACTTATGAACTTCTAACTTGTTTCAGACTGGTGCAATAAAAGTTCCTTTCTAACCCTTTCTGGCTTAGAAACTTGATCAGCCATCTCATAAACTAGCAATATTTATTACTGCATCTTCTTTGTTTTGCCTTCAGTTTTTGATAAAGTAAACTTTGTGACTTTCTCTTAGGGTACTAAGGAAGTGTAACCTGTGTAGCCCAAGAGTACACATTTGGCTACACTACATTTTCTTTGTTTACTGTATTTTTGCCCCAGATTTTATGTCTAAATACTACTGTGTCTGTTTGGTTCAGTTGAAGTGATAGATGTTCCGTATGTCAGTTTAGTGAACTAAGTAATTTTGCCAGGTAGCAACAGCCATTTATTTTTCACTAATTGGGATGTTGTCCCTAAGATAGATTTTTTCAGAAACACCAGTTATAGAGTATCCTAGATGTGGGGTGGGTGCATGTCTTATTGTGGGGCAACAGCAACTTTGGGGGTGAATCTACTTGAATGGAATAGAAATTGCATTGTTACAGAACTAGAAAAAAAATCTTATATGTATGAGAAAATGATAATAGCCTTACACTGAAAAATAATACTTTAAGCATGTGAAGATGTGATCCTTTGTGATGTTACTTGTATAGAAATACACACACACACACACACACACATATATCTTTTGAAGTGTTGAAAGGAAAATAGTACTTTATATTCTTTATCATATCACTTTTTTGTAAGTGTTCAATATATTCCTGTTTATTTTTCTATGTTCTGTTTTGTAGCCTTAAGAAGTGTTTCAAAAGTATTTGAATGTATAAAATAATAGTAAATGCCCTACATGGTGTGATGCTGCATTGTACATAAAACTGTGCATATATTAAATTTTGTTTGTCTCAACAGCTTCTTGAAATGCTTTGATTGAGAAGTTTTAGCAGATAGTGTAGTAGAGCATGTCAATACATTGTAACAGGAATTTGACCTGGAGGAAAAGTTTTACGGTATTTAAATGGTTAAAGAGAAGTATGTGAAGATAAAAAATGTATAGTTAGAACAATCATTTGAATTTTACTTAGCTTTCTACTCTACATCTCTCCTAGAAGACTTAAAAATATGTTGGAAAACTCCATTTTTCTTGTCATTTCTTTTTGCCTGTATTTGTACTTTTTCATGTTGGAGTTTTGTGTGCAATATTTTGTAAAGATATTTTAAAATATAGTAGCTGTTAAGATAACCACACCCTCATTTCATATGTAAAAATTTGTCCTGTGTCCATCTCCCCCTACCTTCCCTGGTTCTTCAGATTCACTTTGGTCCCACCAACTTCTTCAGGTTGTCAGTTTCTACTGGCTTCTTACCTTTCTTATTTTTTGTTTCTTTCTATCATTAGGTTAAGCAATGTAGCATCTGCTTAAAACAGATTTATATGCTAAAGAGTAGCACCCAGAGAAATGGGGAGTAAATTGTTTAAAGTCACCTTTAAACAATGATCTGTAAAGGCAAATTAACTATTAGAATCACTTAAGAATTGATCAGAGGGAAAAGTGGTATTTGTCTTAGAGTATTGAGAATAAATCAGTGTGGTCATAAAGAACTTGCAGATTTTTCTCTGGAGAAAATGTTTTAAATAATTCTTTTCCTTCAAGATCTATCACTCTTTCTCTATCCCTGAAGTCATATACTTTATTGCTGTTCAAATATTGTAAAATCACAACATTTTAGATCCGGAAATGGCTAATTTTTTGGTTTTTTAAGTTGTGTTTGAAACTTACCTAAAAAGTTTCAGATTTCTCATCTTTTGCCAATCAATTCCATTTTCAAAGTATGAAAAGAATAATTGGATGATTAAATTTTTGTATGCTGGGCTTAAATGCCTCGATAACTTTCTGTATTTAGTCTAGATCAGGGCTTCTTAAACTTCTTCCATTTGCAACTCTTTTAGCACTTCTTAAACTGTGGGTCATGGGGTTGTGACCCACAGTTTAAGAAGTGCTGGTAGATGATCTATAAAACAAAACTTATATTTGGTGGCCTTTCTTCTATTTGGTTGATTAAGATTTTGAAAGGTCAAGTTCTTCTCTGTTCAGTTTTGTCACTGTTCATTGTATAATCTTGAATATTTATATTACTGCTGTGGACTTAACCATTTACCCTTTGAGTCAGAAATTGGTTCTAGGCTTTGGGGGCTGGAGTTCTGGACAAGTCAAATTAAAAAATTCAAGTTTCTGTACTAATGAAATAGGAATGATGGTACTACCTGAAAGAGTGATGTAAATGTGATGAAGTAGTGGTGTCTGATGATTATAGACTTAGACAGGAAGGGGAAAATCCTTTCGTCTGGTGCCTGAGACACACATTTGCTCAAATAAATAGCACAGAATTTAAAAGGTAGCTTATTTGAACTGATTTATTTTTTCATCTTTTTTGGGGGGGGAGAGTGGGAGGAAAATCTTAACTGTTGAAGCCTTTAACTATGTAGAGATCAGGAATTGAGTGGCTTCTCTGTTAGTGAAGGGAGGGAGGAAGCTGTCATACAATGGCTCTTTTAAATACCCTTACCTTTACCTGGCATGTTAGAAATCTCTTCCTCTGCCCATCCAATTAGTTACCAGGTCCTGCCCATTCTTTTATAATGTTTCTCATTTATGTCTTTTCCTTTCCATTTCTGCCACCACCCTTGTCCAACCTTGGTCTTATATATCTCAGCTTTCTTTACCACTCCCCAGTCTACCTGTACATTGCTCTCTGATTCCTAAATGCTGCTTGGATCAATCGCTCTTTAAAACTTGTAACTGGCATTTAATTTCGTTTCACTGATGTTCACTGCCTTGCATAGTCTGGACCAGGGGTGAGGAACTTGTCTGGCCAACTCTCCCACTGTTTACTGTTCTCTGAATACATCTTTACAGTCTGCTTCTTTGCTAGTTAAGAAGCTACTAACTTGGATGCTGTTTCCCTCCCCCCCCCCCCTTTCCCTTTTTCTGCTATTTCCAGCTCAAAAGTCCCTTTTCCTCTATGAAACCTTACATTTAAGCTCACAGAGAAGTTTCTTTCTTGATTTCCTCTAGGGTTTTCTCTTGTGCTCTTTTGAAAATGTTGCCTTAAAAAATCCTTTTTTATGCATGTAGATAATTTCAACTAAATTATACAATTCTTGTGAACCAAGACTATTTTACAGGTGTCTGCCACTGTGCCTGGCACATTATTAAACATGTAATGTATTTTTTTGTGAAATGAGTCACATGGAACAAAGTGAAAAAAGGTCACTGACTACATGTTTCCAGCAATACCTAGGGTTATAAATGACAAGTTATGTCTTCTCTTTTGGGCATGGCAGGACCATTTATGAAAGGTAAGCTTGACATGAGATTGGTTAAGTTGCTCTAAGTAGGATTAGTGGGCTTATATCAAATTATATTTGTAGTTTGCCACAGTCTTACATTAATGAGGGAAAAAACTTAGGTGTATAGATAGGTGCAGAGACGTTTTTCCTTATCTATATTGCCACACCATACATGGGGGAGGAAGTTTTGAATCTGCGTTTCTATCCTAGGCTCTTTTTCAGCTACATCTCTTTACCCCATTTGCTGACATTGAAAGGTGAAGGAGAGGCATTGCTGTTACAGAACTCTTAGAATTCCTTAAGTTAGGATGTTGACACAAGAGTGGCAAAGCCCAGTGCTTAATACTGTGCTCCTGTTCTATGCCATCTGTAATCTATCTGGGACTGTTTCCAAGTCTTCCCTAAAACCTTTAGATAGCTTTTCACCTTCCAACTGAGTGTGAGCTGCCCCTGGGCTGTATACAGGGCTGGTAGATATCTTTACATAATTAAAACTGAGAACAGAGTCACACCAAATCCATTCTAGTATACTATCTTGCTTTTGACTTGGATTTGTGGTCCTTAGAAATATATTGTGGTTAAAATTGAATTGAGAATCAAGCCTTTCTGCTTTGCCCAGGACTGAACTGGGTCCTGTAACAACATAGAAAAGTAGTGTAACTAGCTGGTTTTTAGTCATTGTTGTGACAATAAAATGATAATGAGTTAATTTTTAATTTGTTGCTAATGTTGAAAATCATGAACTCACTTTTGAATCCTAAAAGCACCTAATAGTAATTTTTAAAGTTGCATATATGGTGCTGATAGCAGTATCACAACCCCATGTACTCATGCAGTTTAAGCCACTGAAGGCTCAGGCAGTTGACCTCAGGATCTCCAGCCATTCTTAGGAACTTGGCCTCTATGATGGGTAACTAGAGGCCAGAGAGCTTCCTTCAGCTGAATCCATTTCCAAAGTCCTAGATATATCTTGTTGAATATCCTTGCCTTCTTATGGTTAAGCAAATCTTAAACTGTTAACTGCTGAATGACATGTATGAGTTTTGTTTTGTTCCAGTATTGAACTTAAACTCCCAGGAGATGGGTCTGAGTAAGGCTGTGGTCGTTGGAATAGTCACAGTGGTGTTGTGGGGCCTGGGCATGGAAGTATCCCCATGAGACTTAAGTTGACTTCTGCTTTAGGGGATGCCTTTAGAGATGGTAATTGCTCCCCCACTGTCAGTTAGTAAACTAATCCTTTAGTAAGAGATGACCAATGTGAAATAAGCTCTTTCAATAAGAAATTTTCTGGAAGAAACTGGGGGTTGAATCTGTCTATGTTCTTGTATTTGAAGGGTGACAGTGGTCTCGAGGCACATCAGCTGGTTGGTCTAGGTTCACTTCCCCTATACCACAGTCTCACTTATTTTCAGTTAGTCTGACTAATTGTGCTGAAGAGCTGGGTGGGACTATTGTGCGGCATTTAGGCCATTGGGAGGTTTTATTGAGAGGTGAATGTGAACTTTAAAGCAAATTACCTGATTCTTCCTGTGGGCTCAGATGATTCTGGAAATGGTAAGGAGAAACATGCCAATTGCAACTCTAGCTGATGTGCTGAGGTTGATGAGCTACATTGGTGAAGTTATGAGAGATGGGACTTCAAGGGAGGACTCCTCTGGAGTTCATGCCTCAGACACCCTTGCACACCCTGGCAGGAATGACTGCTTTCCCCTGGTACGTGGAATGGGGTGTAAGGCTTGTTCCTGTACTTGTAGCTAGCACCCTTGATTCTTGTCCCATGGGAGGAGAGGGGAGGGCACATGGTTGTAGAGACTGTGGTGAAACTGCTTGAATAGGATGCAAGACAGGCCAAACACAGACAGCAGTGCTTGATTCAGTGTAGGGGAACCATCTGGCTCCAGTTGGTCAAGCATAGGTTTCTGTGGGTGAAGTTGTCTTGCCCCAACAGACGGTGGTAGACACTTCAGGCCCCAGCACAGTTGAGGGGCAACAGGTGGTTCTGTCCGGCAGCGTGAGAAGTGTTGAGGGCCATATTGCTAAGGTGCAGTGGGACAGGCCCCAGCAGCAATGGAGGCCCAACAGCAGCAGAGTGGGCCTATCCATTTGCTTACTGCCTCTACTAGCATACCTCAATATTGGACAATTCATGCCCAGGCCCAAGGAAGTACTGGGAAGACGAAAGGGTGATATTGTGAGACGACTTGCTTTCTGGCAACAAGGGACAGGTGAATGTGTCTATTCAGCTCCTACAGAAGTGGGGCAGTTCATCAGTGGCCGGGCGCCTACTTTGGGGCTCCCTGGAAGAGAGGTCCTAGATGATGCGCCAGAGATCATTAATTAAATGGTGATAGAGAGCACTTCTCCCTGTAGTGCTGGTGTTCCTGGTGCCACCTCCACCCTTCCCCCAAAGTTAAGCTCTGCATCAAGAGACCTACTGAGATCGGCACAGGTATTGTTTGGATCTGGGATCTGGTCCTTTCCAAGAGGGTGGGGTTGCAAAGCTTGAAATTTCTGGTTGTCATTCTGCCATATTTAGTTAACCCCTTCAGGGGACTGTTAAACTTTCATTTTTGCTATGTCTTAACTTTGGTTTTTGTCCTATGAGTTGAGGTTGATGTGTGTGTAATGGTTGTAAAACCACTTTGGCAGTAGAAATTCCTCTAGAAGACTTGGAGGACTTCTCCACCAAGGTATCTGGTGAAACTGGGGGCATGGCCAGTTGTCCTGACCTGTGTCTTGCCACTGGACTCTCAAGTCTGGAGGAGAGAGTGAGGCTGATGACCTTGCATGGCTCTGCCTCACTCAAACCCAATTCACTTGCAAGTCAAGATATCACTCTCCTGACGCCATTGCCGCTCTTCAAGAATGAAGGACGAATGACGACAAACCGCAGCAGTCTGGTGTGTTGGGGGTAAAATACTCAGCAACTAAGTTAGGCTAGATTTTCCTTTAAAGATATTGAAATGGTCCTTAAGATAGGATTGGCTCAGGGAGGTAAAGGCTTGGGCTGTTAACATCACTTCCTGGTGGTTTTATTTTTAAAACCACCACGAGGAATTCTGAGCGCTCTGTGATCTTGTTTGGCAGACCACGATGGACAGCTCAGGAGGAAGGGGAGCTTTGCTCAGTGGAATCAACTTTGAGGGTCCTAGATGCATATAGCTTTCCCCTGCTATGGTTAGGTAAATATTAATTGTTGATTTACCTATAAATGTCTCATTTCATTCCAATATTATACATGAGTTTTGAGTTTGGCCTAGCCCGGAACATTGACATCATGTTTAATATTGCCAGTGTCATATTGGAAAGGTATTGATACCAAGGTATATTTCTTGTGCTATTTAAAAGCTGGCTGTATTTTCAAATGAGGCAGTGGTTTCCTGAGTTCTCTGATGGGTTTTCTGAATTGGCATGCTTCACTGTAATTCACTTATCTCGAGATTAATGTCAGCTTTAGATTGCTTCAGTGGTAAGGTCAGTCTGTGTAGATAGGCCAGTGACTACTAACTAAATTGGATCACTTAGTATTTGAGGCCATGGTGGTGCCAAATCCATAAAAACAGAGGATTTTACCTGTTTGTTGATGTAACTCTTGCCAAGTTTTTAAAACTACTCTGATAAATGGTAATACAGTCAATGGTGATAGCTAGGTAAAATCCTAATGGAAACTAACATACCAAACAGGAGGGGGAGATTCCTGCATGGAATTTCCCCACTAGCCAAACTGAATATTTGAATGGTATAAGCACAATCATTGAGTTTTTAAAAAAGTCTTTAGACATGTCTACCCAATCAAATCAGCTGCCATTTTGTTTCAGGATAGTTCACTAAACCATAAAGCAAACATTGAATCTTAGTTAATTCATAGCATACCAGAATGAATCACCATTAGTCCTTCCCTAGAAAAGTTACAATAGCTTCAAAGATAGGCGAGTTTATTAAATACAAGTTTTTCTGTCCATGCTTTAATGTTATCACCAAATCCTGTATCCAGAAACAAGTTTGTCACCTGCGCTTCATCCTTCATGGTGATAAGCATATCCTAACTTAGATTGATATAGAAGGCATGCCCCAAATCTCTCACCAGGCCCATGGTCAAAGCCCTTTAGGGTTGTTAAGACCTTGTCAGTGTTTGCTCTTGAGTCTTCAGTAACTCAAGGTTATCTCTGTTAGGTGGTATTTAAAGTTGGGTGTATTTTCATCTGGGCCAATGTTTTCTCATGTGGGTCTCTGCTGGGTTCCTGAATGAGCATGCTGTACTGCCCGTCACTTTTTTCTGGAGGTCTTTAGGCCAATCCAGTGGCAAGGCTGGGCTTGGCAGTGGAGGAAGATTTTTAGTGGAGAATATAAAATGAATAAAGCAAAGGACTGGATGAAAATATCCAAGATTCTGTTTGTTATACCAATGTCAGAGGACAGGAAAAGGTAGTTAGGGAAGATTAGAGCAATGGTTCCCAGTCTCAGGTTGCAACCTAGATTGGACTACGGAAGAGATAGACAAGAGAAACTAACAAAAAACTTGAAACTGAATGTAATGCAATATTACTATGTTGTAAGAAAAGGAATACCCAAAAGAAAGGGAGGATTTAACTGCTGCGAAGTAAAGTATGAAGAACCAGAGGGAAAAAAACAACTACAACATGTCGATGGGGGAAAACCCCAACAAAATGGGAAAAGTTGCAAGATCTTGACCAAGATTGGCTTCAAAAGAAAGGAGCAAGCATGTCCTTTTGTACTTCTCTGCAGGGTTGGGCGTTCTGGGTACATTAAACTTTTTTAAACGTTTTGCTAAGTTCTTATGCCCCTCCTCTTTTTAAATAAGAGCTTTCTGGAAGGGGAAGGGTAACATTAGGAAATGTAGGTGATGGGGGGGAGGGGAGAAATCAATAAAATTCATTTTAAAAATAGACCAAAGAAAAAAGCATTTGTTTAACAAACAGTGTTCGAACAGTTTAAACAGCTTTTTGCTTTTTGATGGGGAGGGAAGGATTGGCTGGAGGAGCCTCAACTTGGCCACTTCATTGGCAATGGTGGTGGTGGATGCCTTATCTTTGCCAATTAATCCTGCTGTCCACTGTCCCTGACAAATTGCACTATTTTCTAAATCAATTTCTGGTACTGGCTTGCCTAAGTGCCTTAGAGTTAAAGAGATATTTTTGTATTGTGATTCAATTATAGGGCTGAGAAACTTTAAGTGAGATAGCAAATATATATAGTGTGTTAAGGTTCAATTTGATTCAAATGTCATTTCTTGTCATTTGTTGTCATTTCATCGTTTTCCTTTAATGGGTGGTTGGGACAATAGTCCCACCCAGCTCTTCATTTTCCTTTAAAGGAATGACATTGAATGACAAATGTCAAAGAAATGACAACCACCCAGCTTAAACAAATCTGCAATATGGTGGGCATACAAGATGACAATGGAACAGTCCTTGTCTTCAGAGGGCTAACATTCTGCTGGTAGGGGATGGAGAAAATGCAGCAAGCAGATACAAAATCATAAAAATAACTGAGGAGATCAGGGAAGGTCACATACAGAAAGTGGCTGTCTGTTGAACTGTGCTGTTGAAGAAGGCTAAGGAGCCTGAGAAGAGGAATGAAGTGTGGTGTAGCACTTGTGCAAAAGTAGGGAGGTGGAATATTGTATACAGGAAATGGTCAAAAGGCCTGTTTGGAAGAGAGTAAGCAGTGGAGAATAGTCTGAATGTTGATAAGAAATGACAGGAAGGAGAGGTGGTAGCTAGATTGAAAGATTGTTAATGCAAAGTTTTGTTCCCAATAGCCTTGTGGGATACCTAGTTTAAGTATATTATCTCCATCATAGAGATGCAGAGGCTACTAAGCAGGGGTGAAATAATTTACTCCGGGTAATCCAGATGAGAACACCATCAGGGCCAGCGTTGGAAGCCGTTTCCTTAGTCCACATTCTCAGCCCTTCCGTCCTGCAACAGCCTGGTGCTAGTTTTTCCTGTAGGTGAGTTTTTCTCACACAGCTGATAGTACTGTACACTAACCTCCTTTAATGTCAGCATTTTGTATTTTTGACCTCTTACTGTGCCTTAAGAGCAGGTGGGCTCACTGGATGTTTCTATCTGTATCCCCAAAGCTTAGTTTAGAAAGCACAGTGCTTGGTACAGAGGAAGTGCTTAAAAAAGATTTTAAAAAATCATTTTGGCTTTTTATTTTTACCATGCGTAATGTTTGGAGTTCAATTAAATTTGATTAGGAAATGTAGAGTTTACAGGAAATAATTGATACTTTCGGTGTTCATCTCATCACTTGTTTCTAAAAAAGATTATTTCCTTTGATGAATAGTATTTATTGACTGAATCTCAACTAGTTTGTAAAAATGCTTTGAATATTAAAAATTTTTTTATCTGAACTTTTGTTCTCAAACATAATTATACATGCAAATCTTGTGTACCTGAAAATATAGTTATTTCCCTCTCCATTGCCCCACATCATGATGTCACAAAACAGATTTTTCAGCCTCGTACTTAACCCTCTATGAGTGGGCTTCAGTCTTTCCAGATCAAATGAGATGTGTAAAATGCTTTTTTTAATACTAGTTATCATTATTCAACTTCACATCTATATTCTAGCTAAGCCTTCTAAGCTGTTGCCTCGAACTCAACACCTCTGCTGCCTTCGAGAAGCCTCTTCTTCATCTAGAATGCACATCCCTAGCTTCCTTCAGGATCATGACTTGACTTAAATGTGAAACTGTTGCAGAATTTCTTCATTGTTAATGCTCTCCATTCTTATTTTGCATTTACTCATCTGTGTGTCTGGGGCAGTATATGTAAGCTCCTTGAGAGCAGGGGCAGTTTTGCTTTTGCATCATTGATACCCAACAATGTCACGTAAAGGAGGTATTTGATAGGTTGCATAGTCAGTTGAGTCCAAAGCATATTAAAGGAGTATGGGGGTTGTGGAAATCTGCAAAGGATAGGGGCTTTTAAAGCTGGGCAGAAGAGTTTACTCAGGAGGCATTTAAGCTACTGAATGTATTTGTACAGTGATATCACCAGCTCTATTCCTAAGAAAGATCATTCTGGCAGTAACAGGATGGAGGTAGAAGACATGTTAGTTTACAGTAGTATATATTAGAATGAAGGATGTGGCTAGGAAGAAAGGTATTAGGCTATATTTTGGACAGTGGAGTCTGTGGTGAATAACGTGGGAATTGCAAGTCTGGGGCTTAGAAGAGTTAGAAATACAAATTTGGGACATCTGCATAGCATCACAAATCTCTGACCACACCTGGTATGTGGTAGAGTGGGGAATGGAATTCAGTTCCAGTGACCACAAATGTGGGCTCTTCCCAGGAAACCACACTATCATGGGGGGGGGGGGGGGGGATTGCTGAGGATAGGAGGGCCAAGGACAAACCTTTCAAACACCCAAATAAGAGGCTGGGAATAGGATGAGGAGCCAAAAGAGATGAGCAGTTAGAAAAGAAGCAAGAATATGGGATGCCTCTGATGTCAATGGAAGAACATCTCTGTCTCACAGGCAAACAGTATCAAACTGCAAAGGTGTAAGAACTTCAGAAATTTGGTCACTGGTTAACTTTAGAGAAAAGTTAACAAAACAAGACATTCCCTTATATAATCCTGACCCCAGGATTTATATAGAGCTGACCCCAGCCACCCGGCATGCTTCAGAATGATATTCCTACCATGGCCATATTTTTCCTTTTACGTGTTTTCCTAGGAACAATAATGAGAGATCATTGCTTCTAGAAAAGCCATGTTGGTTATCTTATGCCTCCACTCATCATATCTGCTTTATCCTTCCCAGTTATCACTACCCTGTTTTCTTCTCCATTACAATGCAAGTTTCTCCAAGCACTTACACTATCAGGCATTTAGTTGCAGTTTAATAAATCCTTTTTTATTCATTTGGCAGAGCAGAGGAGACAGCATGGTAGGCAAGTAGGCTAGATGAATGAAAGGAAGGTCTTTTTTAAGGCGTATTATTTGTTGGAAGATGGAAAGAAAACAATGACAAAAATATACTAGAGAAAGAGGGTATGAGCAAAGTTCTGGAGGAGGCAGGAGGGACTGGCGTGGTTTGGTTAGGTAGGTAAAAAGATTGGCTTTACTGAGTAAGCACATTTACTAGCACAAGGGAGTCAGGAGGAGGTGATACTGAGGGATTTTTTGAAGTGAAGGATGGGAAGGGGTCCTAAGGAAATTCATAGGAAAGGGCCTTTATATTTCTTAGTGAATTGGAAGGCTGGGTCATTTGTTATGATTTTGGGGACAGAGTACTGCAGGCAGCCCAAAGTTGGTAAGGAGGCAAAGTTGCCGTGGGTAATGAGATAGGGTAACAGAATTGTTGAGTAGCAGCAAAAGCCCAGCTAAAGTTATGTATCATGAATTTGTAACATGAATTCAGCTTTAAAAATGAAATTAGAATAGCATATATTATTCAGGAGAAAAGCTGATGTGATTTTGCTTTGCAGGTCTTTTTTTGATAAATACAAATTTAATTGAAAGCCTCACCAGAAAAGTTTTAGTAAACAATGTTTGGGTTGATAAAAATTTCTAAGAAGCATTTTTCCCCCCATAATCTTCCCTGGAAGTTATAAAAGTGTATTAACTGTATTCAGTGAAGACAAGACATGCTCTATAGTTCTGATGGATGTTTATTTATCAAATCCTCACCTTAAGAGTCTTTGACTGGCTTTTTAAAATAAGAGCAGCTTCTATATCTTGACATACGAGGGTAAACCATATTGTACAGAAAACAATTCTTAAAAGATTTTTTAAATTGGAAACACTGGTCAGCATTTGGTACATGAATAAATTACACTTACAGCAAAAATCTCCCCGTAAGTTTTGAAAATCTGGAGATAATTCATATAACTTGAAATGTCATCATCTTAGAACATTACACAAAGAATGGCTTTGTCAATGAGTACATAAAAGTGGTAGTGTCTGATGTTTAGAGTATAATAATGTACAAGGCTACTAGTTTCTGATGTTAGAGTAAATCATATTTCAAACTCCAGATTATGTCGTGACACATTCTAAAACTTGATTAAAGTTTTATACACCAAAAATTCCGATTATATTTAGTTGCAGAAATGTATTATCAATATTATTAGCTTAATCATCCAGGAAAAAGTAGTTTCCACTCTTCTTTTGTTCAACATCCTATGGGAAAAAGAAAAAATAATCCAAGAATCAATACTATGTGTTATACTTCATGAAATCTATCCCCCAACCAACACCTGGAGATGAACTTAGAAGCCTTTTCTCATGGGGATGTTTCTGGCTTCCAGCTTAGATGCAACTTGTCTGCTCTCCAATTGTTTCCTCCAGCCCCTCCCTACTACCCTGTACAACCTCATTCCCTGCCAGGGTCTTTAAAAAGAAAATGTTTATATGTAATATTTTTTAAAACTGGTTGTCACTTCATAAATTTTTTACACTATGCATTAATTCATCAGTTACTGAACGAATGTATAAGAGTGATGCTAAGCATGATGGATCCAGAGTTAAATGCAGCCACCATCCTCAAGGAAGCTCAAGTCAAGCCTCATGTATGGCCTTAGTGCTCTGTTTCTATGGGAAAATAAGAGAACTTGTATCATCTTTTCAGTTTAGTTCAATAATGTTGATATACTTGCCATGATGCACTCAATAAATTTTCCCAAATGGAACCCAAATCTATGACCTCACTGGAACTAAGTTCTAAAAGATCTAATTCATGAAAATATCTTTAATAGGGAAGTGGATGGAAACAATGACAAACAGGAGTTTCTCCTACACAAAAAGCTTAGCACCCAATGATAGGTATATTTTTTTTTTTTAAAGAAATGAGAGGATTTTGTTAGGTCTTATTTTTTTCCCCACTTAATTCTATGAATTATCAACAGTAAGATAATAATGATCTTAGTACAGTACTAATTACCCTTTCTTTTCAAGACAATGTTCCAACATACCTTGATTGAATTAAGTTTATTTATTCTTGGCCTGTAGTTGTTTGGATCTCTTCTGAAAGTAATTTCAAGCTGAGACAAAAATTTATTCATACCAGCCAAAAGGGTTTGTGGACTAGGAAAAAAAATATTTGTGACAAAATTTTACACAAATGAAGATGCCTACATATTGACTTTTATTGAAATACAACTGCATCTTTGAGGTTCAAGAAAATTGAAAATATCTGCGAATTGGCACGCCCTATAATAAGAATGGCAAATTTATATGATTTTTTTATTGGATATAATTATTTACTATTCAGTATAATCATGACCTGTGTTCTTCATCTAGATATACAGACATAAAAGACAGAACTACTGCCTTATCAAAGTATTTCAAAAAAGATATGTCTTATCAAGTTTCAAATTCAACACTTTGTTTTAGGGATTCAATAGAGAAAAAATGACAGATTAACCTGGTACTGGATTCTCCCTTCCTATATGAGGGAATGAAATTTAAGAGGTACTATGTAAATTTAATAGGTACTATGTAAACTGTTAATTTTAACATTTGTTCCTTATAAGGAAACCCAATTTTTGCACGTATAAATATACACTGGGAAATATCAAGACAACTAGAGCTTCAAAAAAAAAAAATCGGAGTCCTAAACTGCAAAGGTGATGCCTTACCTAATCTGTGGAAAATGTTTGATTCTGTTTGGCTTCTTGCTCTTACAAATAAATGATTTTTCTGAACTTTCAGTAAGCTTAACAGGGAACAGAAAAATAGGGACAGTCTATATTAGAAAACTGAACTAGAAGTAAGGACAACTGACCTATCACCAACTCACTCTGCAAACTCATGCAACTCTGGGTCTGTAAAAATAGACCTCTGGGATTGCAAAAACAAAGGTCTTTCAATGTACCGGTAAAGCCTATCATTTCTGGTTCTGCCCCATGCACTTCCATTTCCTTAACAAATGATCAACCAGTCAAATTCAGAGATATTGGAGGATTTATGCTTTCTAAATTTCTGGGAAGGTATTAGTCATTTATTTGTATTAACTTACATAAACATCCAACATTTTACCTGTTTGCAAGTGTGTTCTTAGATGGAATGCCATCAAAAACGATGACCCGATCTGCTAGATAGGTGGCCATGATAAAGTCATGTTCTACCACAAAGGCTGTCTTTTTTGCATGGAGAATGAAACTAAAACAAAAAGATTTTCAAATTTTTTTCAATATAGCTTTAGAAGGGGCACTAAAAAGGCATACTCAAAGTTTTGTTAAGCACTTTTGTGTATGAGTACACATACCCGCGTATCACACTCTAATGGTCAAGACAATTTACCGTTTGACAACTCTGGCTGCCATTAGACGCTGCTCAGAATCCAAGTATGCAGATGGTTCATCAATTAAATAGACATCAGCAGGTTTGCCCAGACAAAGAGCTAAAGCAACTCGCTGTAACTCACCACCAGATAATGTCTGCACCTGTGTGGAAAAGGCATTTGGTAAATGTGCTAACAGGAATGTATAAAAAGGAAAAAAAAAAACTTCAAAGCTCAGTACCTCTTGATCTATGATATTTTCAATCTGCAGAGGCTTCATGACATCAGTGACAAATTGTGGGTGAGTATAAGCATCTCGTATCTTCTCATGTAGTAACTGGCGTACACTTCCCTGTTTTAATTTTAAAGAAAAACCCCCAGCATTTAGTGTCTAAATTGCCTCCAGTACAATGAATATAATACAATGAATAGCAAAGAAAACAAAATTTGTAAATAAGATTCATATTCCTAATGATTTCTTTAATCAGCAGAAAATAAAAATAACTCACTGTTGATTTGGGACTGATCTTCTGTGGCTTATAGCTGACATTTAGAACTGGTACCTCCCCTAAAACATAGAAAGCAAATATAATAATAATGGTCTTGTTGGCCAATTTTGAAATCGACATAAATATAAAAGTTTTAAACATTACCTCCTTCATCAGGTTTAAGTCGGCCAGCAAGCATTCTGATGAATGTAGTTTTACCAGTACCTGGCAAAAATGAAAAGTGAGGAAGATAATATAACATGTAAACATGAATGTTGAAAATCAGGTTTTGTGAATTACTAATAAATATACTCCGAGCATTTCAATTTCAAGTCAGACATCTGGTAATTTTTTTTTTAAAAAGGTAACATGTATGGGCTTTGCAGGTTACAGAGAAAAATATACACTTAAATTTGTATTGTACGAGGATTTGTTAAGAATCAAGTATGAGGAAGGATCACTGAATTTTAATCCTGATAATTAAATCAACCAGAGGTTAAGCTTTGGTTATAGTTTCTGACCAAAATGTGGATTTAAAACAAAAGATATAATATAAACTCCTAGTTTTCTGAGGATTATTTCCTAATGATTTTCATGCAGGGAATAAACTGTCATTTTAATGAAAATTCACTTCCATTTGCTATAATTTAATAACTAGTTTATTATAATCTCTTTAACAAGAATGCAAACATTAAGTGAAGTTTTAAAATATAATAAGCAAACTACATTTCTTTTCACACAAATAGGAATTTGATTTTTGCAATGTGTAAGATACATTTTAAAAAATCTGTGTTTTTTTTCCAATCATAAAGGTAATAGTTAACATGTCTGCTAGCCAATTAATTTCACAGCTACACTCTCATAATGGCAATCTAATGCTATAAATGTTGGCAATAAAATTGTCTACAGTGGTAGACTCACCTGAATTTCACATAAGGAATGCTCCAAATGGAGATGAACATGGAGTTTTTTTTTAAGTTGGGTTGCCTCTGAACAACCAATTTATCCATTATTTCCTAGTCAGTATCCAAGATGAATAACTTCCCTATCAATTTATACACAGAAAACTCAGCTCAGGAAAAGTATCTTATTTTTAATGAAGAGGTTTCTTTCTTAAATGTGCACATAAACTGGGTTGAGTGACAAAGATTTTAAGTGAGAAGTTAAGGTACACTGTCACAAAAAAAAAAAAATCTGTAGTTGAACCAAGGTCTTAAGATCAACCCAAACCCCACACCCTCAGACCTATAACCCAGCAACAAGAGTATTTCTTAAAACATAAGCCTGTTGTACATATGATGTAAACTCAATTATCTTAAGTTATAACACTTACCATTTTCTCCTAGCATCACCATGATCTCTGAGTCTGTGAATTCTCCAGCAATGATTGCGAGCTCAAATTCGCCCATCTTTTTCTTCATTCCTGGATATTTATACATACACATCTTTTTCACTTCTTCCTCATTAGCTGTCTCAGCCACTTTAAAAACCAGTGATGCATCTCTGAATCTTAAGTTTTCCGTAGGAACATAACCATCTAAGAAAATATTTATACCTGTTGGAGAAAAATACTATCAATAAAGGGGGAAAGAAATACTATAAAGCCTTTTAAATTATAGGCAATAATTCTGCATGAAAGAGGATTAAATTAGTATTATAATAGAGCATCAATTTCCAGTATACAGATAATATAAAGAATAAATAACAACTTTCTCATTTTTTTGTCCACGTTCCTAGAATGACTAGATATCACGCAGTCTTAAAGTGAGGGAAATTCTTATATTAAACTTGAGATAAAGTATCTGCCACATATTATCAACATTTCAGTAGCTTTCACAGTTTCTTTCTAACTAGAAGTGATTAGGTAGGGATGACATTAAGGAAGAATTAGTGTAGTACTGAACAAATCCATTGAGGATCTGTGCTGATGAATGAGATGAATTCAAAGCATGGGAAATCTGCCTACCTCCATGGATCAAAAACATCTATGGCTTAGTAAATAAGCGGAGAGAGTGTACAGAGGCATATAAATGGGTTAAGTGCCTTGCTCAAAGCCACACTGTTAAGCAGGTGCCAGAGGAAAGATGAACCCAAATCTTCTGTGCAAACAAGTACAACCACTCTCTCTACTACACAATACCACCTCTATTCAAAATGAGAACATGGCAAAATTAATAAGTTCAATAGTCATTTCTACAAATAATTTAAGAACCATTAACACTGGCAGAAATGGATGTTATAAGATGCATCCATGGCAGAAATATCCAACTGATAAAAACAGATATACTAGAGAACATGTGTGTCTCTGTGTGTATGTATACGCATAGTCTTCAGAGAAAGAGGGAAGCTTAATTTAAAAAAGACACAAGCTATATACTTTAAAGTAGTGAATTATTTTATATTTGAAAAGTGAATGTTATTTTAATAACTGTCACTGTATACCAGGGACAACCATCAACCCAAATGTCAGAAATTTAAATGGTTAATAAACATAATACCCTTATTTATTTTAGCATACTCTTTTTGTCCATGTTAATTTTTGAATTTCAAACCAGGTTAGTTCTGAATTAAAAAAAAAAATTAGATTATTCCAGTGATAGCAAATGGAGATACTTTTATAAAAATAAAGTTCTACGTCTTTGCCTTCTGTTTAATTTGCCAAAAATTCTCAAATTAGAATTCAGTCCAAAGAATGAAAAAAAAAATCATTCTATATTTTTAAACATTTAAAAATCTGAGTGTAGTTAATCACAGTTTTTACTAATTCAAAGTATTTTAATAAATCTAGGTCCTCAGAAAGCATATTTCTTGACTAAGTTTACTTTTCATTTTAAAATGCTGATACTATGGATAGATATCTGTTGTAGCCAATGCTTAATTAAGGCCTGAGCTGGCTGCCATGTATTAATAAGAAGAATACTGGTAAGAAAATAAACCTAAGAGTAGTAACTGACCTGTTACAAATTACTTATTAAAGTTACCTAGAAAAATTAAAGTTATTTTGTTATTTTCCAAATCATTTAAAAAGCATTTCATTCAACAAATATCTGTGATGTCCCAGGACTGTGCTGGGAATGCAAAGACAAGAGTAAGACGTAAGTTCAAGTATGAAATTAGGTATCACATCTGCCTACCACCCAAACATTCTACAGAGAGAATGAGATCAGGATGTCTTTCTCTTCTCCTCTCAAATTAAGAACCTTAATATCAAGTCATCTGCTTATCTGTTAATATGTAAATTCTGTTGACGGATGAGTTTTTACCAATTTTATTTCAGGTGAAAAATGTTACTGAATTACTAAAAAAAACCCAAATGACTAAGAATCTAAAGAATAAAAAATATCTTTTCTAATAGTTGTAGTTGTAAGGCTATCTGAATGGAAGAGAAGTCACAGGATACAAGTAAGAAAATTTTAAAATTACCTTCTCTTACGCTAAAAGGCATAGTGACAACCCCATAAGCACTTGGCACTCCATACAAACAGCAAATGAAGTCGGAGAGATAATCTAAAACACTCAGATCATGCTCCACAACAATGATATATCTGAAAATAAAACCATAAAACACTGAGTTTTCTAACTTTACATGAATTCTTATCTATAAAATACTGAAGATCATATTAAAACAAACATCTTTAGCCAAGTCTTTTTAGACAATGCCCATCACTAGGAAACAAACGTGAAATTTCTCTTTGAAAGACTTCAGGCAGCACAGTTCAACCAGATTGATCAAATATCCATAGGAGTATATCACTTAGCTATATTTTCTAAATGGATTTATTAAGTGCAAACCATCCTCACAGACTGAAATATGGCCCAAGTTAGATGTACTATCTTAAAAAATTTTATCTGCTTTAAAAAAAAAACTTACTGACTCATCCTCTCTCTTCCATGGATGTCCTCCCTTGTAAGCACAAAGCTAAGTCAAGCTTAAACACATCAACAAACCAGCTATGTCCTCCACTAGTTTTCCACCTCTTTGCTGAGGCAGACAACATGCTTTTACCAGTTTTCCTTTTACACTGTTGTCATGTATCACATAATGTATTAATCTTTCAATTCAATTTATGTACTAGTTCTCTGACTACCTGTATGACTGAACCTTCCCAGGCCTCAGCTTTCTCATCTGAGGAGTGCTGTGCTAGATGACCTTTGAGGTCTTTTCCCACTCCAAAACCATAGTTCTACAATCCAGCATTGTGGAAGGTAAGCACAAAGGAAAGATGCATGTGAATGAAATGATTAAAAGACAACAAAAGACAGAATCTGCCAGGGGTTCTATAGTGAGCTGTTTTTATTACAAGTGATGTTGGAACTATCACCTCGATTTTTGAAGGGCTGTGTGACAAAATGGAAATGAGCAAAACGGAAAAACTGAACATGAAACCTAGAAGACTGGCCCAAACACATCCATAAGAAATTTGTGCTGGCAGCAGCATGGTTTTAAATGCATTATTTTATTAAGAGTGCCAATATTCAGAAGTGCTAAAAGATTCCACAAGAAAGGAAGGAATTAGAGATAGTATTATCCACAAATAGAAGTAGGGTGATATAACAGATTAAACTAGTCATAAAGTCAAAAGACCTGGTTCCAAGACCCACTTTTGAGGCATTGGCTGTGTGACCTCTAGCAAGGAGCTCAACTCAGTGCCACTAGGCAACTGTACAAACTGCCGAGGTGTCAACCTGCACTGGTAGAGGGAGTTTCCTTTGTCAGTAAAATCACAGGTTCAGTCCCATCCCATTACCTACAAAAAATGTAGAATGAGAAGATACTAGAAATTAGTGGCACACAATGTCTAACTTACTTTCTCTAAAAAATATCTATGAGAATGATTTCTGCATACATGGTGGGTCTCTCCGATAAAAACAAAAAAGCAATAATAGGTAGACCGGAATAGACTACTTCCTAAGCTAATCATCTCTATAGAATCATACTGTTGACACCAAATGTATCACTTGTTGATTGCTAAAACAAAATGACAAAACCAAGATTAAATCCTCTTAAATGAAAACAAAACTTCACAGCAGCAAAACACTGCCTTGGGAGTTTTCCACAAATTGTCTCCCATATATGTTAAATAAGTGTTACATAAAATATTTCAAGAGAGATATTTGTTATTATCAAAGAAGGCATATTGTTCAGAGTTCAAACAGAAGGAATACATACAGATGGGAGATATATGACACTCCAGTTTAGAGGTCATGTTCACTGCATCAAGTTTGGAAACATGACAAGTTGTTCTGAGATCTAGTGTCACTCAAAAGATCAGCCTACCAATTAATTCACACAGAAAAAATCTAAGGGAATGAATTGTGTAGTTGGAGGGAGGATTTACCAAGTTATATATTTAGTACACAGACCCTGGGCAACAAGCATACAATGAGTTGGTCCCAAAGTTGAACAGGAGACATGAGAAATATGCAACACTTCAATGACCCCTACTACTACTACCCCTGCTACAAAAGCTGATTTTTTTTTTTCAACAGTAACTCTCCAGTTAATGCTATATGGCTATGAATCATGGTACATTACCATCTCAGAGGAATTAAAAATTTGATCACACATCAAATCACAATGGAAATAATCAAAGTGGGTGAAAGTAGAGTCAATATCTGTCAATGACTTGCATGTAAGAAATGATACAGAATACCTGATTCAGGACAGTGTCAAAAGAGAGGTATAGATGGACAACTGAAGTATTGCACTGGTATTTGTGAAATATTACAAGAATCAGAGGAAATCCTCCAGCGTCTTTTATGGTGTGTTTTTGTAAAGACACATAGAAATATTGAATAGGGCATGAGAAAGGGTGGGTGGGCTGCAACTTTTATCAGTGTAAGTACAGAAGTATTGAAGAAGAAGAATCTCGTTGTCAAAATGTGTAATACAGAAAATATAACGGAGATCACGAAGTAGTACTGGTTAAAGCTAACAGAAGGTTTCAAGGAGTTAATAGGATTCAACAAATTCACCTTACAAGACAGGAAGCAAAAAGAACAAGTAGTACAAAACACTGACATGGACCCATTCATACAGACTCTCAAGCTTAATCACTCAATAAGCTACAGGTTCATTTGTGTACACCCCCAAATCTTTTCAAGTAGGTTAATCTCTTACTGTACATACAGACCACCACAAGACAGGATATGTTGGTCTCTCTAAAGTCTGGCTTGATCTTCACTCTAGGGGGTGAATTTAAATCCTGCCAACTCCTCTGATCACCAAAAAAATGTAAAGATATCATTCCGGCACTATCTTATAGTTTTTGGTAATCTAGAGAATAAATTGCTATGATATATGATTCTCAGCTGTTTCTGCCTTGGCACATAGCTGCTTACTGTTTAAATCAGTTGTCTATCAGCTGGAAAGGTAAACTAGGGTCAGATGATAGAAGGATTAAGTAAAATAATGCATCTGGATTTGAACAGACATGCAGTATATTGTTAAATATATGTGTTACTATACAATATGATATTAAAGTATATGGTATATATGTAATGACAAAGTAGAAAGAGCACCGCACATGGAAACAAAGGTCTTGGCCCGAATCCCAGTTTCTACACTTAACTATGACAAAGAACAAGTCCATTTATCTTAGTTTCCATATCTGCACAAGAGGGATACAATTAATCACATATCTTAAGAGGGCCACTGTGAGTAATATGCTTTGTAAATCTTAAAGGGCTACACGAATGTATTTTTGTTATTCTTCAACAAAGTAATAACATAAAAGTAGGATCTAATGATGAGTTTGATGGTAGTAGGTGTGATAAGACTAGATAAGGGATAAATGAGAAAGTAACTAGATCAGTTAAGAAGTAACTCAAGTATGAAGTTATAGGGTCTGAACTAGAATGGTACTAGTATAATAATGTTCTCCAAGGATTTGGGGAACACCTTAAAGCTACAGAAGACTCAGGCTGCTCTGAGATTGTATAGTCAGGACATAAAACAAAACAAATTCAACTTATCTCTACAGCCTACTAAGACTTAGAAGATTATTATTCAATTAGAATCTGGAAATAAAATATCATTTGTGAGAAAAATAATGACCTTTTCCCTTATGCTTTCTTTACTTGTTTGCATAGGGTACCTACATGTATACGGCACTCTGGTGGGCATGTGCTCTATGTTTTTTGGTGGGGTTCAGACCTGTGATTCTATCCACATATGGAACGCCTAGTGTGGAAATATCCTTCACTGATACAGACAGATCTTTGGAAGCTTAGAATTGAAAAAATAACTTAAAAAATGTAAGTGTCTATAAATTCTAGATACTTACCTATCAGGATTTATTAGTGATCGTATAGTAATGGCAGCCTTTAGCCGCTGCTTAACATCTAAGTAGCTAGAAGGTTCATCAAACATGAAACTACAAACAAACAAAAAATACACTCAATAATTTTGAAGCATAAGAATTATAAATTACACATATGTATATACATAGATTATCTATCTATGTACCCACTGACCCTTGCCCTACCCAGTACACTACTCTGAAAGCCACTGGAAAATAAAAAAGGGATATTTTTAGAAAATGTGTTGGATCCAGAAGGCAAATAAAGAAAGTTGATATAAAAAAGGCAAGGAACAACTTGGGTGAACTGACCCAAAATATGCTCCCTGACACTGCTTGGATTTTCTTTTTTTACTTTACTTTGCCATACTTCCCCCAATTCCAACAATTAGGGATTAACTGGGGTTAATAAACACCTTTCTGAAACATCTGATTACTCCAAAAAGAAGCTAAGGACACTAACATAAAGTAATTCAATCAGATCTTTTTTTCTCTCCTAATATTTAATGAAGGTAAAAATGGTGATCCTTATGGGGGTTTTGGGAAGAAAGGAGTGTGTATTCTTTAAGCATGAAATCCTTTAAGGCCTGAGAGTTGAGTGATGGGAAGAAGATGGAAGCATGATGGCAATGGATGCCTAGAAAAAGGGTTTTTGGAGGTTGCTAAAATAAATGGCCTTCTGTTTACAACTCTAAGCTATACTGTAGTGTTATTATATTACAGTTTGTTAATCTTTGGGGGCTTAGCCTGGGTACCTCAACAATAACTGTAACATAGTTTTTCTTGGAAAGGGTATACCTAGTACCAAACAACTAACTTGCAAATGAAATTCTGGAACACACAGTATTAGCAAATTAGTGGCTACATTAGGGGTTTCATATATGAAACCTTACCACTTCTTCCTACTTGAAGACAAACTTGTCACATGAGTAAGTTTTGTACAAATGAGTATCTAACTGCTTCAACATTTCCCCTAATACAGAACTTTTAATGCTATGCTCTCAATCTGTAGTAATATGAAGATTACTTATATTTATATAGGGCTATCCTATCACATATATATTATCTCAGTTGATTTTAAAACATAAATTTATAAAATAGCTGAAGAATTAAGGTACAAGAAATGCAAAATTAACATACATATCTGCTTTCTGTATGCAAACAACAGCACAAGCAAATCTTTGCAACTCTCCTCCTGAGAGATCCTCAACATTTCGTTCTTTGAGATGGGTTAAGTCTATAACAAAAGAACACTGAACCATTACATTTAATATAATGATGGGATGGTTAATAAATATACACAAAAATGGTTTTATCTTTTTAATAGTTATTTGGAATTTATAAAAATGCTTTTCACATATTTCTGTGAACTAGGGAGTACAAATATTATCCTATCATTTAGAAGATGATGAAACTGTAGTTTGCAAAAAATAAATGATTTATATGTAGTCATACGGCTAATAAACAGCAGGGCCAGGAATCAAACCTAGGTCTTTCTGATTCTAAGGCACTGACCTATTTTCACTAACATACTCCTGAGGCAAATTCATAACTGGTTTTGAGTCTCTTGTGCTTTAAGCATATTAAAATATACAAAATTAATAATGCTAGAATTAACAATGAGTTTTTAATTAGCATAGGCAATGCAATATTATCTATTAAACGTATTGTTTTTGTATATGTTAATGGTTCAAATACATTTTTAAAAAATAACTTACCAAGTTGCTGACACACAATAGCTTGTGTCTTTGTTTCATCCTTCCGGTCCAAAATAGAACCCACAGTGCCCTATGGGAAGGTTATTAGAAAAAGTATACACACACACACACACACACACACATATATATATATATATATATATATATATATATATATATATATATATATACACACACACATACACACACAGAGATATACAGCTTTGTTTTAATAACTTGTGCAATACAATCAAATATTTACGAAGTTTCAGGTATGTGCAAGGACAAAAAAATAAGCGATAAGTCTTTGTTTTCAAGCTTACAATCTAGTAGGGGAGATATGCTCCCAACCTTCTCCCCTCCCACTCCCCCCAACACTATGAATAAGATTATGATTAAATGAACAGTAGGGATGAGTGTGGCATGAAATGGTGAGTATATAGAGAATGTCCTAGGGAGAGACACTTAAAGGGTTAAAAAAAGTTTCAGTATATAGTATATTCTACTTATGAAACAATAATAATAAGACCCAAATTCTTCCAATACAAATGACTGACCTTTGCTGCTTTGGGAATCTGGTCCACATACTGAGGCTTGATAATCGCTTTTAGGTCATCCTCTAGAATCTTGGTAAAATAGTTTTGCAACTCAGATCCTCGAAAATAAGTCAAGATTTCTTGCCAATCTGGTGGATCCTTGAAAAGTAAGGCACAAAATGACTTGAATACAGTGACTAAATCTGTAAAGTACAATTGTTGGGAAAGAATCTAACAGAGTAGCAAATAAGTACAAAAGTCTCTTCAGAGTACAATATTTAAAGGAGTGCCACCAAGGAGCGCAGAATATTTAAAATATGTTTGTCTTTTCTATCTTTGTGGAGTGTGATATAATGAAAAGAACAATGGATTTAAACTCAAAGAACCAAGGTTTAAATCATGGTACTGCTATTTACTGTGCAATTTTGGGTAACCTGCCCTTGTCTTAGTAGCCTCATCTGTAAGACTGGGCTGAGTGTTAGGCTAGATGGTTTGAGGTTCCTTCCAGTTCTAGATCTCTGATCTTTAAGGTATCAATCAGCTCTAAATACTATGCCTTTAGAAAGGGGAGAGAACTGATATGAAAGCAACAGTTAACAAACTGATGACTTGGGCTCATGCATCCCAAACAGTTTATAAACTAAGATGATTAGAAAATCATTAAATATTTAAAACTCGAAAGGAGTTTCATTCATTTCCTTGAATACTATATAGACATTATGTCAAAAGGCTAACAAAATTACCTTAAAAAGTGTTAATGTTCACAAAGAATCAATACCTACATCATATTTTCCAAGGTTTGGTTTTTGCTTTCCTGCTAAAATTTTCAAGGCAGTTGATTTTCCAATACCATTAGTTCCAACTAATCCCAAAACTTCACCAGGACGAGGGATAGGCAACCTGTGTATGTAAATAAAAAAGCTAATACTGAAAAACACAGACTTGGTCATGAGAAAGCTGTTAAGTTGTTTCTGGGTCACCTATACCACACACACGTCCAGTAACAAGCGAAAAGGTAAACTAGTCATAAACGCCAGCTATTATTGGCAATTAGAAAATACAGCCAAGATTAACTTTTAACTGTTAATTGTTAGAAATGCATCAAGGACCAGCTTAATTCCTATTTTTGCTTATTCAACGTTCAGAGATCACTCTGGAGCAATATATTTTACCATAACATATATGGCTCAATTATAACATGAAGAAAGCAAAATATTCTGATACATAAAAATTTGATATAGCAGGTGCAAGACCCCCCAGTCTTTTTTTTCCTGGCCTGCCAATTTACTTACAAGGAGGAAGTGCCACATCAATGAGACATTCCACCTCCTTCCCCCTGCAGCAGTGGCTCCTTAGAACTGGCAGGCTGAGAAATAGCTTTTCATTAGCAAATCTATACTACCATATTAAAAATGTAAATGCCAATCAGAAAAAAACTCACTAAAAACGGTATACATTTTTCTTATTCAGTTCATTTTACATGTTTACATTCTGTAACTAAGTCTCTTAGATAAATACAATCAAAGATCAACATTCCAAAAAGAGATATACCCACACTAGCATGACTATAAGCTGCTCCTAAATTTAATTGCTGAATTTCTTGTCTGAGATCTCTTTGAAAGATACATACACTATAATAACAGTGATTACAGGCTACACATATTCATGCAAGTCAGATTTCAGAAAAAAATAGCTGGCTACATTTAAATAAATACGGCATATTTTGGAAAGCATACTATATATACTCAATGAAATGAATTTTCAGAAAGTTCCAATACTGACTGTACTTCTACCTGGTGTATAATTAACAAACTTTTCTTCATTTTCTCCTACCCTGAGTATCTGAAAGGCACACAAATTTGATCAAATGCATCTTACTTTAAAATATTTATGGTACATCAAAATAAAAAAAGAAAGGTAGCCTGAAAATGTACCTGTGAAGTTTGAAGGCATTGGCACAATATCGATGTGTTGTTTCCTTTTCAAGGTTGCTAGGTAAATTGACAATTGACAAAGCACCAAAAGGGCATTTCTGTAATTTGAAGTAAAAGATTCATTTACAAAATACATTATCACCAAGCCAAATATAATTGAGTAACTTTCTTTCAGGGGACAGAATTATTAGACTTTCTGGGACTTATCCTTGCTGACCACCTTAAAGAAACATCTATCCTGAGGTACTTCTCTGATTGCTGACTCCCTCAAGGGACCATTATTTTAGGAAAAGATCTCCAGCCATGCCTCACCTCACTCAAGCCTGGACCCTCCCCAGTGATTTTGGAGAAACTGCTTAACAAATGCTTGCTGACAACAGATTGACTTTACCAATTGGCATTTACTTCCTGGGGTCCATCATGTTTGGAAGGACCTCATGTTTCATCGATGCCTGGACTGCTTTTCACCAAGCTGCCTTACCTATGGGTCTCTCCTCATCCTTTTTCTAGCTCTCCTGTATGTGCTACTTTCATTAGAATGTGAGCTCCATGAGGGAAGAATATTTATCTATTATTTTTTGTATTCCTAGCTTAGCACAGCACCCAGCACACATCAAGTGCTTAAGAAATACTTTCTGGATATATATGTATCTTTGTATCTATAACTGTTGGATGTCATATTTTGGGAAAAATGTACAGCACTGTATCTGCATCAAATATGGTACTGAAATAATAGTTTCAGCAGTCTTAAAGCTCAGAGTGAACTGAAGCTGGAGGGGAAAGAAAAGGACAATAATTTTTTTTTAAGGTACACTGGAAAATTAAGGAGCCAATAAGAGAGTACCTGGTTGTTCCTTTTACTAATCATCTGGACCAGATAATTATATTTTTTGGTACTGAGGTAATCAAGTGATGTGAATGCTCGGTCATTTTCAGTGTTATTTGAAAGATCATAGAGATGGAAAAGGTAGTTTTGGAGAAAAGAATGGTAAAGAAAGCCATTCTAGAGGGCTTTCTAGAAAGCATGGGAAGGAGATTTATCATTGTATTTTTTTAAAATTAACTTTTGTGTTTATTTTTAGTTTACAACATTCATTTCCACAAGATTTTGAGTTACATATTTTCTCCCCGTCTTTCCTCTGCCCCCCAAAACAGCAATCCCACTGTATACCCCCTCACCCAATCTGCTTTCTCCTATATCTTTCCCCATCACCCGTCTGACTTTCTGGGAGGGGAAGATGGATCTCCCTAGCGCCTGTATATCTTATTTCCCAGTTGCGTATAAATAATAATAATATTTTTTAAACATTTGATTTTAAAACTTTAAATTCCAGATTCTTTCCCTTCCTCTGTCGTCACCCACTATTACTGGGAAGATAAGCAATTCGATATAGGTTGGAGATGTGTAGTTATGCAAAAAATTTCCACAATGGACATATTGTGAAAGACTGACTATATTTCCCTCCTTCCTATCCCGCCCCCCACTTGTTCTATTCTCTACTTTGTCCCTGTCCCTTTACAGAAGTGTGTGCTTCTAACTACCCTCCCCCCCAAACTGTCCTCCCCTCCATCATCCCACCTCTCATCCCCTCTCCACCTACT
>JAQQSV010000767.1:0-48040 GCA_028646515.1 Pseudochirops corinnae
TAGACTTCCGGCTGACTGGATAATGAAGTCTCCAAGACCGAGGCCAAAGACGACGATCTGGATCCAGGCCGCTCAACGCGAGAGCCCTGGCCTGAAAACAATCGCTCAGTCCCCCTGCTTTTTGCAGGCCAAGGGCGGGAAGCTGCAACGCGGAGGCGGGTGCAAAACCTCTGCCTTTTGCTTTTCCGCTCTGGAGACCTTTTGGCCAGACGCTTATCTCCCTCTTTCACAATCCCCTCTCGATAATCCGCTTACCGCTCCTCTCATCAGGCTGCCCCCGGGGAACAGCCGCGGCTTCAGGCCAGGCTGGTTTCGGTTCGAAGTGCTGATATGGTTCCTTGTAGCCGAGCTGACTTTAGTGGGAAGTATCTTTGTGTGCGTTTTGAAGTTCTAGGATTGGTCCAGAGCCCTATACCATGGGTATTTTGGGGTGGCTATATGAGAGCTGCGATATATTGCTGCTGCTACGCCGCCATCTTGGCTCCACCCCCGACTTTGTGTTTTTTTAAAATATGAAATAGATAAAATTGTATTTAGAGTTTTATTGACAGTAGGGATCCTTCAGGAAGAACTTTTCCAAACAGTAATAGATATCATCTTTAAAGCCATGACCAATTATGAGTGAGTCTTATGTTGATAAATGATGCAACTATTATGCCCTTGAATTATTTCTTATAGTGTGCTATTAAAAAAAAAAAAACAGCTCCTCACTGATGACTTATTTCTGCACCTTCCTTAAAATTACAACACTTTCCCACCAACCACTTTTCTAATAAATTGTCTCTGATTTTTGTCCTGGTTCTTTCTTTAGCCAACTGAATTAAAACTGCCTATACAGATATCTGCAAGAGTTTAATAGAAAGATAGAGACTATATGTCATCTATAAGAAAGGAAAAACGTCTTGTGTTCCCAAAAGAGTTTGTCTGCTGGAAGGAGACTTACTGACAAGTGGACCTCCCCCAGGGGTAAGTATATAATGTAATTTTTTTTTAGGTTTGTCCTTGTCTACCAAAGGCCTTGGAATTTTGTTTGTGTGACAGCCTCATTTCAGAGGCAGTAAATGGATGTTCAGATTTAACATACTTATTGTCAAGCATTAATATTGCTGGCTTCGAAAAATTGTGAAGGCAGCAAAATGAATTTAAAATGTTCTGTAAAGAAAGATTAAGACATTCACTGTGATGACTATCCAGGGCATGAAAGAACTGAACTCTGGTGACTATAAATTTTGTTAAGAAACAAAGAGCAACTGGGTAAAGTAAATTACACTGAAGCAAACTAATGCAAAAGGCGAATGGGACAATTTGTCCAACAGACTTTTGCAGAACGTTTATGAAAATTCTTTCCTGCCTAGCTTACATTATTACAACTGTATTGAATATCGATTATTCTAGAGAGGAATTTCTAGCTAAGACTTATGTGAGTAATATTGTGTGATAGAAATAAGGGTATATCTTACTATGAAGTCTGTTTATATTGCTGATTCAATGACCCCTGTAATGCTGAGTTTTCTCTTAAATATTGTGCCTCCTTGAATAGAATATTGAATATTATTTCAGTGGCTAATGTACTTTGCTTATTAAAAAGAAAAGTATAAGCCAAATTCTACTTTTAGGTGACTAACTTGAAAGAGATCAGGACATCCTTCTTTTATTTTTCCCTCCTCTTCATTCTCTTCCCCTTCTTCTTCCTTTTCTTCTTGCTTTCTTTCCTCCTTGAAATCTGATTATCAGTCTACATTACTGGTGACCTAAAAACTGATTATGACAACCTCTCTAATATAAAAATTTATGAAAGCTTTCATGTTGTGGTGTGTTAGCCTATAGCAAATAGTTTGTCACTTAATGTTACCCTACATTAAATTGGCATTGGGATGACTGGGATCTATTTAGTCATATTACTATGTGGTAAACACTGCCTGGATTCTTTTGAAAGAAATTAAATAATCAATGTGATGCTCATGGAATAGAAAGAACCATGTAAACATTTATTCTTTTATCATCTAGAGGAAGTCATCTTATTTGAAACAAACACCTAATCTAGAGCCATAATAGAAAGTTTAATGGAAGTTATTTATAGAATATAGATTGCTTTACAAAGTACATAAGTAACTTATCAAAAGTGTCAATAGAGTGCCTATTATGGGCCCATACTATGGAAGATAAAGCCAAAAGGGATATATTATGCAGTCCTTATCATCTAGAAACTTATAATCATTGAGGGGGCCAATGGGAATATAGTAGAAGATTTAACATAATTAGAGATTCCAGTACCTTTAACATCTATGTCTAGGCAGGGAATTCTTAACTTAAAAAGTGAAAGAGGTAATTTTAAAAGGCAGAATAGACTTTTTATTAGGTAAGTAAGTATAAGAAGAGAAACTGTCAAAAGCAAAACATTTTCCAAAATCCTCAAAATATTTAAATAGATTCTGAGGTCATCATATTGGATAATTCCTTCAGTGAAGGGACCTAATGCAGATCACTACCCATTTATGCCTTCCAATTCCATGCAATTCCTTCCATGTCCTCCCAAAAATTAGACAGATGGGTTTTGTTTCCTTTCTCTTAACATCATAAGGACACTGATGATGCACTTGGGCTGTCTGTCTCTTATTCTTTCTTCTTGCCATATGCCAGCCTCATGTCTATTGACTATTTCCATGCGCACATGTACATGCACACACATAGACATGCCACACACACACACACACACACACATAAATACACACTTAACTTGTTTGTACATAGTTGTTTGCATGTTTTCTTCCCAAATAGGCTGTATACTCCTTAAATATGGGATTTTTTTGTTTTGTTTTTTTGGCCTTTGTTTCTTTAGGTCTTAGCACAATGCCTGATATATAGTAGGAGCTGCTGACTAACTGACTGAGCAACCCACCATCCTTTTGATTCAATTATGTACATCATACTTTGTTCCAGTTCTTCTTCAAAGTTTCTTATTTATTATATGGTGTAGTTTTCTCATATCTACCATGCATGGCTCCATTTGTGATAGTCCTTTTTAATTCCTCAGAGACTGCTCTGTTTTATTCCTTGGAGTCATATGAAAATATAGTAGAATACTGGCTTTTAATGAATATGAGCCTTTCTTTGTAGAAGAGGTTAAGGGTTATTAAAGAAAATTTCTAATATCCTAAAATTAATGCAGCCTTCTTTCCTCCTATGTCTAGGAGAGAATTTCAGGGTATAATTTATCCATTTATAATGTCTAGCATTTATATATCTTTAGCAAATCTTCTTAACTTGGGGTACATAAACTTATTTTTAAGATAACTTTCAATTAATTGGTTTCATTTGTAATCTTATACATTTTATTTTAGGCATTAAAATTATTCTAAGTGAACTGTAGGTTTTGCAACACTTCCAATGGGGTCCATGACAAAAAACAGGTAAAGGACCTCTGATCCACATCTATATAACATTTATGTCTATAACATATAAACAGACAATATAGGCAGCACTTCTACCTTCTTGTTCAAATCTGGGATGTTCTTCATTAGCTTTTCCTGTGTGAATGATCAGGCCAAATTTTTTTGAGTGGTTATGGAAATCTTCCAAGAGATTCCACAATATTTCATAACTTGTTGAAACCATAGATGTTACAACAATATCATTCATAAACAGAATTTCACGACCCACAGGGAATTCATCTCCAACTTAGTTTTTCTCTATCCCTATGGTAAACAACTGTATATTTCAGTGCTTTATGTCTTCCCTGATAATTTTCATTAGAGTGTCATCAAAAATAATGCCCTGCTATTACAGTTTTCCAAGAATTTACATGTATTTTATATACGTGGAAGACACTCTTGATATATACACAAAAGACAAAAGAGTCCTTAAGGTAACATTTTCCTGTGTCAAACCAAATGCCTTTTCCTCCTAAAATCCACAAACAATAACCATCTTGTATTTTATACAAGGGTTCTTGTATTTTCTACTTCTTTCATTTAATTATTTGATAAAAAGCTATAGTTTACTGTGACATATTACTTGCAAAAATCTGCTTATACTCAATGATTATTCTTATAAGATACCCTTTATGCATGAGTAAGAATGATTTTCATAAAGTTTTTTTTAATATATAAACAAGAAGATAAATATGTTGGGCAAGTGTTGTTAAAGTTTTCTCTGTCCCTTTTTGTTTATATTAATAAGGTCTGAGACATTTTTTCAAGGCTTTAGTAATTTTCCTGGCTTTACATATCTTGTGATATAATACTTCATGCCTTCACAATTTTGTTGCCTCCAGCAGATCTACTCTGTATGCACTTGTTCTTATCCAAGTGCCTTTTCCATCTGTGTTCCTTTTATCCCATTTCCTTTATAAGAATAACTGCAACTGTAATGTTGAATTCAAGTGTAATTGTTCTGCTCTCTTTGATGGTAAAAATTACTGTCTTTGCAGATCTTTTTTTGTCTTCTATTTGTTATTCTTCTTAAATTTTATCCTTAAATGCTCATGGGATAGCTTTGCTTCATTGAATATTTAGTGAAATTTTCCTTAAACTGATATTAACATCTACATCTTCTTACTCTTTTGTTTGATAATAGTACTTTTAAAAGTATCTTCCAGCATTCTTTCCCATAAGATTATGTGATTAAATTTTTATTCTAAAGAGGTATTGCCTGTGGGCTGACATCTCTCTCTGCTTGGAAAGTAAGTCAAGTATTTGTCGACTAAGATATTTTTTTAAGGTTCTTTAGACTTTTTCTTATGGGAATTGATTTACATTTATTAAACTTCTATATGAAATTGCAATTTATATCTATGCACTTTCTTCTGTCCATTACTCATTTTTGTTATCAACACCTTCTTTAACTTAGTTAAGATTGAGTTGTTCCAATTGCATGCTATTATTTCTCTCATTTTATTTTTTTTTAAATTTGTACACATTTTGTTATTTAACAACTTGATGGTCTGATTGCACAAACGTATCTAATGCAAAAGTGAGTCCTATGCTAAAGATACATTTTTCCTGTCAAAATGTAATTGGCCTCATTTTTGTGAAATATTTAGTGTTGGCTATGTTCAATATTTAACAATTCTTTCTTCCTTCAACAAATATTTACGATATTTTAATGATTTCCTTGTAGTTTATCAGTCTTACACATCTCTCATTCCTTTTCCATGATCATTTTTTTCCAACATATTTCTTGTCATCATCATCATCTATGCTGACCTCTGCTCATACACCACCAGTTATAAAATCATATTTTCATTTTCTTTGAAAACTTTTTTTCAGGTTCTAACTAAAACTTCTCAAACTTGTCATTCTTTGCTCCAGGTATTTAACCTTAATCTATGGTTATTTTCATGCTGGCCTCTTTGCAAACATTTAATATGAGTACTGCCATACAGGCATGCCTTTTTATTGCAGTTTGTTTTATTTTTCTTTACAGATTTTTGTTTGTAAGTTTAAAAATTGAAAGTTTGGGGCAAACCTGTGTGGGGCAAGTCCATAGGCACACTTTTTCCAATAGCATTTGCTCACATTGTGTCTCTATTTCATATTTTGATAATTCCCTAAATATTTCAAATGTTTTAATTATTTTTATATCTGTTATGGCAATCTGTGATCAATCTTTGACAACCTTTGAACAACCTTTGATGTTATTATTGTAATCATTTTGGGGTACCATGGACTGAAGCCATATAGGATGCTGAACTTAATTGCCAAATGTTGTATGTGTTTTGAGTGCTCCATCAACCCACCATTTTCCAATCTCTCTCCTTCTCCTCAAGCCTTCCTTTCTCTGAGGCACAACAATATTGAAGAATTTTACATAGATGTAGGTAGACTTACTTGATAAAGCAGTGGCAGGGATTGACTCCAGTTTTGAAACAAGTTCTACTGTGGGCAAAATCCTATCAAACAGTATTGTATGCTACAGAGAAAACTTTCACAAAAAGAAAAATCAATTGATGTGTCAAACATCATTGCCTTATTTAATTTTTAAAAAAATAATTGCTTTTTCCCCAAATTACATATCAAGAAAATTTTCAGCATCCATTTTTACAAGATTTTGAGTTCCAAATTTTTTCTCTCCTTCCCTCCTTTCCCTCCTCCCTTGCAAAAATAGTGGACTATTTGATATAGTTTATATATGTGCTGTCATATAAAATATTTCCATATTTATTATACTTGTGGAAGAAGAAACAGATCAAAAGGAAATAAAATCATGAGAAAGAATAAAGTAAGTACAGAAATATGCTTTTATCTGTATGCTGGAGTCTATCAGTTCTTTATTTGGATATAGATAGCATTTTCCTTCATGAGTTATTCATACTAGTCTTTGACCATTGCATTGCTGAGAAGAGTTTAGTTTAGTTGATTATCACAGGATGTGACATACTGTAAACAATGTTTTCCTGATTCTGTTCATTTCATTTTGCATCAGTTCTTACATGTCTTTCCAGATTTTTTTTCTAAAACCTGCCTATTCATTTAGTATTGTACAAAGGTATTCCATTAGATTCAAATACCATAGCTTATTCAGTCATTTCCTGATTGATAGGTAATCCCTTCAGTTTCCAGTATGCCACTATGAAAAGGGCTGCTGTAATCATTTTTGCACATGTAGGTCATACTCAGTCACCCACTCCTTTTTTTATAAACTCTTTGGGATACAGACATAGTAGTGGTATTGCTGGATCAAAGGGTATATACAGTTTGGTCACTCTTTGGGCATAGTTGTAGCTGTATCAGTTCATACCTCCATCTACAGTATATTAGTGTCCCAATTTTTCCACATCCTCTCCAAGCATTATCATTTTCCTTTTCTGTCTTATTAGTCAATCTTATTGGTGTGAGGTGGTATTTCAGAGTTGTTTTAATTTGCATTTCTTTAATCAAAAGTGATTTAGAGAACATCTTTCATAAGGCCTATATATATCTTTGATTTCTTCATCTGAAAACTACCTGTTCATATCCTTTGATCATTTGTCAATTGAGGAATGACTTGTATTCTTATAATTTTGACTTAGTTCTGTATATATTAGAGAAATGAGGCCTGTATCAATGGCACTTGCTATAAAGATTGTTTCCCAGCTTTCTACTTTCATTCTAATCTTGGTTGTATTGATTTGGTTTGTACAAAAGCTTTTCAATTTAATATTATCAGAATTGTTTGTTCTACACTTTGTAATGCTCCTTATCTTTTTCTTGGTTGTGAATTCTTTCCCTCACCATAGATCTGACAGGTAGGCTATTCCTTGCTCCTCTTTTAATTAGATCTATTTTTGTTTTTACTTTGCCTAAGATCAAGATTGCTATTGTATTTTTTTTTTACTTCAAATGAAGCATAATAGATTCTGCTGCAGCCCTTACCTTTACTCTGTTTGTGTCTCTCTGCTTCAAATGTGTTTCTTATAAGCAACATATTGTCAGATTCTTGTTTTGGTCTACTCTGGTATCTGCTTCTCATTCATATTCACAGTTACAATTACTACCTGAGTATGTCCCTCCTTTCTATTCTTCCTCCTATTTGTCCTTTCACTCCTTTCATTCTTTCCCACCTCACCAGTGTTTTGTTTCTGCTTACCACTTCCCCTGATCTGCCCTCTTTCATGTCAGTTTCCACCCCACCCCTTTACTTTATCTCCTCCTCTCCTGCTGGGTAACACAGATTTCTATGTTCAACTGATTATGTATATTATTCCCTCTTTTAGCCAATACTGATGAAAGCAAGGTTCAAGTGATTCCCATTGCCCATCCTCCCATCTTCCCCTCCACTGTAAAAGGTGTTTCTAGCCTCTTTATGTGAGATAATCTGCCCCATTCTGCCTCTTCTCCCTTTTGTACTCCTCTTTTCTCATCACTTATTTTTTATGTCATTCCTTCAAATTCACTTTATACCTGTATCATCTGTCTCCGTATATTTCTTCTATCTGTACTTAATGATGCAATTTTAAGAGTTATAAGTATCATATTCCTGTGTTGAGATTTAAACAGTTTAGCTCTATTGAATCTCTTGTGTTTTGTTTTCCATTTTTACCTGTATATGCTTCTCTAGGGCCTTGATAGTGGAAGTCAAAATTTTGGTTTATTTCTGCTATTCTCCTTATGAAGCCTTGACATTCTTCTATTTAATTGAATGATCATTTTTTACCTTAATCTATTATGTTTAATTTTTCTGGGTAAGTCATCCTGGGTAAGTGATTTTCCGGGTAAGTAATTGTTGTCTTAATTTCTTTGTCCTCCAGAATGTCCTTTTTAATGTCCTCTGATCCTTTAATGTTGCAGCTGTCAGGTCCTGTGTGATTTTGATCATGACTCCCCAATATTTGAATTGTTTCTTTCTGGATACTTGTAATATTTTTTCCTTGACCTGTTAGTTCTGAAATTTTGCTGTAATATTCCTTGGGGCTTTTATTTGGGGATCTCCTTTCTACTCCAATCAGTGGATTTTTTCCATATCTATTTTCCTCCCTGGCTCCAGGACATCAGGGCAGTTTTCCTTGATAATTTCTAAAAAGATGTTGTTCAGGTCTTCCTTTTGATTATGAGTTTCAGGTAGTCCAATGATTCTGACATTGTATCTCCTGGATCTCTTTTCCATATCAGTTGTTTTTCCCACGAAGTCTTTTACATTTTCATCCATTTAAAAAAAATGTTTGATGTATTCATGATGTCTAACAGAAGTATTAGTTTACACTTGCCCAGTTCTAACTTTTAAGGTGATATTTTCTTCAATTAGCTTTTGTACTTTCTTTTCCATTTGTCCAATTGTACTCTTTAAGGAATTGTTTTCTTCAGTGAATTTTTGTATTTTCTTTTCCATTTGGCCAATTCTACTTTATAAAACAGTTTTCTAAGTTGTTGACCCTTTCCCCCATATTTCTGTTGCATCACTCTCATATATTTTCCCAATTTTTCTTCTAACTCTCTCAAATGGTTTTTAAGCTCATTTTTGAGCTCTTCTGTGAGATCTTTCTAGGACTGAGACAATTAGCTGTTTTTCTTTGGGAGGTTTGCTCATAGGTGTTTGACATTGTTGTCTTCTTCTGAGTTTTTTGCTTATCTTTTTTTTTTTTAACTTTTTCCTTTATTTTATATTTGAGCTCTGCTCCCAGGGTGGCAGGGACACTGTCTCTGGCTTCTTGTGTTAGTTGCTCCTGGCCCTGACTTTTTACCCAGGGCTGTACTGATGTTGCTCTGAAGGCAATGGATGACCTTTGTGTCAGATGCTGCACTGAGAGCAAGGAGTGGGGATTGGTTGGCATTGCTGGAGGCTGTAGGGGTTTGACAGCTTACCTAGTACTGAACTGGGATCCTAGTGATTGTATCTGGAATGTACTGAGTTCCAGTGGGTTGTTTCTGCATTTCCTCATGGCTACACTGAAGCAAGTGGCTGTCTGGTTACTGGAGGATGCCTGTTTGCCCAAGGCTACACTGAAGCAGATGGCAGTTCTTGGATCTGGGGTTGATTCCCTTGGCAATGCTAAGGTACATGAGGGGTCCTGGTGTGGACATTTGCCTGCTCCACTACACTTGAGCTCAGGATTTCCCACTAGTTTACTAATGTGGGGCATGCTTCTGACTTGCTGGGACACTTCAGTACAGTCCTGGGCTGTGCTCCTCTTTCACCTGAGTGAGATGAACCTTTCTTGTGGATTTTTCACAACCAACACCATGATCAGTCAGCAGCCATCAACATCAAGGCAAGACCTTCCACTGGCAAAAAGATTGTGACTCACTAAAGGTTCAGATAATGGTTAGCGGTTTTAATAGTGATTTTTAATTAAGGTATATACATCTTAAATAAAATAATACTATTGTACATTTAAAAGACTTCAGTTCAGTGTAAACATAATTTTAATATACTCTAGAAAAGCAAAAAAAATTAATATGACTAACAGTATTTTCTTTATTGCAGTGGTCTAGAACCAAACACATAATATATCTGAGGTCTGCCTGTATAAGATGACCAAAAGCTCCATGAAATAATATTTCTTGTTCCCCTTGGGCACCTAATAAAAGCAACTCTGCCAAATTGTTTAGTTACCATTCCTAAAAAAAGCTCTAAGACATCTTTCCATCATTCTTCTAGTTTTGGTTATTATGAGACTTTCAAGTTGAATGTAATTCAGTTTTCCTATGAGGATGTCCAATTCTTGGCCATTAGAAAAAGATTTCACATTGAACACCAATAGTCATCAAAGTTGATAAATTGCCTAAATATTTTATGGTTCTTAACATCTTATTTTCAATTTCCCACCATTCTGCCTTTGACTGCCCTTTCATAAAACTAAAAGGCCATTTTGTGTTTTTCTGTATAGTGGGCTGTCATAACTTAACATTTCATCATTAAGCCTCTTTGTACTTAGCTAGGTTAGTGAACAAAATCTGTAGTCATAGCCATACTTGAAGTCTTTCCTACAAAGTAGAGCTTGCCGGAACTTGCCCTCTCTTTGTACAACTTCTGAGAATCCAGAGTCACTTCCTTGACTAAATGATGCATTTAAGTTGAACTTTGTAGAGTTGTAGAGAATATCACTTATCAATCTGATTCAAAATGTATAAGGGATTGACACAATTATTTAAAACTAAATGCATTTCCATTATAGAGATGCAGCAAAAGGATATGAACAATTTCAAAAGAAGAATTGCAAACTGTCAATGGTCATATGAAAACATGTCCTAAATTGCTAAGAATAAAAGAAATGCAAATTCAGAAAATCTGAGGATTCATCTCACACCAAGAAAATTGGAAAGTTGATGAAAAATGGAAGCAGTCAGTTTTAGAGGGCCTCTGGGAAGACAGGAATACTACCAAAATATTGAAGGAGTTGTAAATTGATTAAACTACTCTGGGAAAATGGAATTGTTTAAGAAAAATGTCCAAGAATACCCTTTGACTATACCCAAGAGATCAAAGACAGAATAAAGGGTCTGATATATGTTGAAAAATCACTTTTTATATAATAGCAAAAACAATAATAACAGATCCAAAATAGCAACAAAGAAAAAAAAACTGAATTCAGTGGATACTCTTGAATTGCAGAATGACTCAAGATTGTGTTATATGAATATAATGGAATATTACTGTAGAGGAAGAAATGAGGAGGATTAAAAATTAAGAGAATGGAAAGACCTAAATTAGCCGATTAAGAGTGAAACAAGCATAACCAGGACAATATACATAATAATTACAATATTACAAGTAAAAAGAACACTAGCAAGAATTAATTAATTCCTCAAGAATATTTCTGGGGAATGAATAAAAATATCTACCTTGTCTCAAGGAATATCTACTCTGTCTCAAGGATAGTCACTATATAGATAATTGTGGCTTAAATGATTTTCTTGGTCATATAGAATAATTGAAATTTGGGAGTGAAGAAGACCCAAGGTGATGACATCCAGGAAGAGCTGAATGTAACAAAAAAGAGTGTGTAAAAATAAAAAAGCCTCAATATAGCTAGCTTTAGATAAATAAATTAACTAACTAAATGAATAAATAAATGAATGTTCCTTTTCTTGTCCTAAAGTGGTTGCCAGTGTAATAAGGTAAATATAACATTTTCCTGCATTTTTTTGTGAAAAGATAAAATATAATCTGACAGTCTGTCAAAATCAGTCTCCTGAACAAAATTAGTCTCTGTCAGTATCATTACTAAACAACTTTAAGTCCATATTGCTATTGTAATCAACATCCCCAGTGAATCAGTAAACATAAGTCGTTAGTTTTAAGAAATTTTGCAGCATTAATTCAGTCAAACTTAATATCTAAAGGAATATATAGAAGGAAATTGAAGTTGTTTTTAATATGAAGTGAGAAAAATCTTTCAAGGTATGAGGAAGTACCCATAGGCTAGAAATCAGTCGTAGTTCGGTGATTCCTGAGAGAAGGGGTGTGTAACTAAAGAAAAGGAGAAAAAAAAAAAGGAACATTTTAAGAGGAAATGGAAGACGAGAAGAAATCTTCATAGGAACATTGTGATACAGAAGTCTGAAAGCAAGGTTAAACAGTTGAAAGCACATATGTAACAAAGTAGAGGAACGGCAATAGTACTCACTTGACCATTGTACAACTTTTCTTTTAAAGAGATCAAAGTCTTCAAACTATTGCTTCATCCACAAGACTAAACTGTGGCAACAGGGTTTGTCTGAGGTTGGAATGAGGATACAGAGAAAAATCAAAGAAGTGTCTAAAATAGTGTGCAGAAGGAGAGGAATTGGCGGTGAAAATGAAGAAAGATAGATAATTGGCAGTGAAGAGGCCTTGATAAGGCCAGGAAGCAGAGTTTCAGACATAAGGATGGAGAGCTAAAGAAAGATTTTAAACTACCTTTGGAGATGATGCTAAGTGAAATTAAAAAAAAAAAGGAGGAAAGATTTGAATTGTTCATTTCTTTTGCATCCTAAATTCTAAGTCTCTAGGCATTCAAGCTTGTCCAGCACAAATGTGGGCCCTCTTAAGCCAAAGATAATGATATCTTCTTTCCCTTCTGTTTCTCTCCTACCTCCTTTTAGTTGCAACAACAAACCACTGATTGGTCCATCACAGCCCTCATTTCATTCTCCTCTATGCTTAAATATGCTTATCTCAACTGTTTATTAAGTTTCTTGCCTTTGTTTTTTTTTTTTTTTATTATCTTCTTGTATTTCTTTTCTCAAGTCATTATTTATGCTCCAACATTATCCTTGCCCCCAATCTCTCACCCTCCCGTAATTGAATTTTCCCCGGTGTCAGTCCTCTCACGTTTCCCAGGTCCCTGTGCTTATTGTTTCTCAGCTCTTGTCCCCATCATCTGTTTCGTCTCTGCATGTCCTGTTCTTCTGACAAAACCCCAGCATGTGGCACTGAAGCAGCTCCACTGGACACAGCACCTCCTGCAGTGAGAGAAATCAATGCATCTGGACACTGTTTCGCACTTCTGTAGACCACAGATTTCAATATAGTTAGGACACAGCTTGTTGCCAATGGAAAGAGCTTACATTTTCTTTTTTTCAAGATGAATAAATGTTCAAGATAAGAAAAGTACACACAAGGGGAAAAAAATCTTTGAAAGGTAGTTCCCTTTTCTCTTCTACATCACAGTGCCTACAACATAGTCTTAAAGCAGGACCTAAGTTCCTGGGCTAACTATACTCTATTCAATGTATTTTTACAGGATTCATAAAGGAATGTATGGTTTTTCTCTCCTATATTAGCCCACATTCTGTTCTGCTATAGTGATCCAACTGATAAGAACTGTCTAGTCCTTGGTAAGATGTAAAAATCCATGCCAATCATATGCCATAGTATATACTTAGTTATAATGTACTCTTGAGGCAGTGTGATACCATGGATCTGGGATGGTCAGTGTCTGGTCAATAAGATTAATGGAACATATAGAATTAAAGAGCCCAAATTTGTACTGCTCCCTTAAGTAAATTCTTATAAAGAAGACAAATATTACCCAGACCACATAGAACACTATGAAGAAAACTTCTACCTATCCAAAAGCAGTGTTCTGAAAACTCAAAATATCCATCCCATCCTAGAAGCAAAGATAATAATAAAAAAGTAGCATTCATAAGACATGAGAGTCAGAATGTTTGCATCTGTCTATTTCAAAGTACTCATTTTATAAGGGTGACTGCTGAGGGCTATGATTTCCCCAAGGTCACATAGCTAGTGAGTTGCAGAGGTGGGACTAGAAGATACTTCTCCAATTCTATTCCTCCTTCTAATACATTGACAATTTTTCTGTCATGCTTGGTTCCTGGGGAAAAAACATTTTACTGATTTTATAGGCTCCAGCACTTACTAATACCTCATTCAGCCCAACTACTACCCTTAAATTCTCCTTTTAATACCACTTGGCATGTTCTGTGGCATAAGTGAAAAGCTGGTTGAAAGAGTCATGGAAAAAGAGTTGAAGGGGACAAGTCATTCTTTTAAGATTAAAGATGCATTGGCTGAAAGGAGATGCTGGTCTTCCTCCGTGAAGAGAAGGTAGGATCATCACTCTAGGAATGCCTTTCTACATTCCAGGTTAACAGGAACAATGAACCATTTCTTCTTTTTTCTTCTTTTAAGGGAACCAAGTCATAAATAGGAAGCAAACAAAGTTGAAGTTTCAGAGGAGAAACAGCCCTTTTAAGGAAATTAGAGAGTGGAAGGATATACTCCCAGAAGAGGAAGGGAAGTTGATAGACCACTCTATACTTGGAGCTAAAAGAACATTTAGTCTTTTCCTGAGGAGGGGCTGTGCTGGATGTTCCAATGAGGAAGCAATTATTTCTCCTCTAAAGAATGATAAAGTACAGAAGCTACTAGGGAGAGATCATCTAGTTAAAGTCAGAAGAAAGGAAATGAATATTAACTTTGGTGACAGTTTTCAGTCAGTGAATCAATAAGCATTTATTAAGTGTTACAACTTATTATGCAGCATGATCCTTCCTCATATCTTTTATAAAACTTTGCTTATGCTTCTCCCATATAAAGACCATATTATATTCCATGATATCTGTTTCTAGGTCTCCTACTTCTGACTAATTTGTAAGTTCATTGAAGAAAAGAGCTTTCATGGGCTCAAATGTATGCTGTCTATGTTTATATCTCACTCCATATATTTGTTTACCATAGTAATAGGTGTTTCAATATGTCCTGAGTTTTACTCTTAAATTGTATACCTGCTTGGTGATTCAAATAAAAATAGACCTTGCTAGTGATGTTATGTTTCTGATTCCATGATTTGAGATATTAAAAGCGTACTTCATAGGCAGAATTTTTAAGTAAAGGGGAAAAAATGTTGGTTCTAGGGAAAGATATATGTATTTTAAGTAATGTTGCATTCCTATCTTGAAACTGGAATTGTGTTTGAATATATTAAAGCACTGACTACTGCTGCGCATTTCTAGCTACACTAAATCATTGCCTGTCCTGTATTTTGTACAACTCATGCCATGACAATGCATTCAGCTCTCTGAGACTGGATATCTCAGGAGAGCACCCATAGAAAATTCCAAATATAGTTTTTTTCAAGACATTTTGCTACTGTTGTTTCTATATTGTCTAGTAACCTATGACAGACTGCCAAGCGCAATTGCAAATTGTCATGACACACAAAATATTTAGTGTGCACTGACTGAAATGAAACAATGCCTTCATTAGTATAGTCTTAAAAATAGGAAGCATTTATCAGCACTCAGAATCCTGCTAATATTTACCCTCACAGTACAATATCATGGAAACAGTCAAAAAACTCAGTTCAGTTTCCAATTTCGACAACTTCCTAGTTATGGAACTTTAAAAGAAAATCATTCAAATTCCCTAGGTCATAGTTTCTTAATTTGTAAAATGGGGATAAAAATACCTGTTTTCCACTGAAGTTCACCCCTATTACCTCATTGAGACATGGCATTGAGAGACTGTAATTTATGCAAAACTTAAAAGACAAATTATGGACTTTTTTCTTTTGTTTTAAAGGATATTTTCCTTTTGTTCAAGAACCAAATTTAGCTATGTTTAGAGAACTCTATCACCTCTCTATTCTTGAGATTGGTCATGGAGTGATGAAATTTCCTGCTTTAGCAATTAATAAGAAAATAAAGGATATACAGCTACGTACAATTTATATTAGAATAGTACCCACACGTGGAAAATTACTAATGCTTGGAAAAACCACTTGCCTTAGTTCATTTGAAGGTTGGCTGTGTGGACAAAATAATATAATTATGAAGCATTATGGACATGAAATCTGATACTGTAGTGTTATAATCGGTAGTAATCATAGTCTGATGGTAGTAGAACTGAAGCACTACTCTGATGACTCTTTATAATATTGTACCTCTGGGTTTGTGAAGGCTGGGCCAGCATTTTCTATGCTCTGATAATTTCTACCAATCTGGGACAGCTTCTAAGATAGGCCCAGCAGTGGACTATGTATCAATATTTGTCTGAACTGCAGCCTCACTGAGATTGGAAAAACTCATTGCCACAGTTGGCCAACAAGTGCTTAATTAAATAATCTGTTTTTCTTTTTCTCTTTCTTTCTTTCTTTCTTTCTTTCTTTCTTTCTTTCTTTCTTTCTTTCTTTCTTTCTTTCTTTCTTTCTTTCTCTAAAGAAATCCTTGAGCATCAAAGCAGAATCATTACAAATCTGTATCTTATATTCTTAGATAGTTGCTTAGACAGGGGCACTGAAACGTTATGATTTCACACATGGTTATATAGTCAATATGTAACAGAAGTTAATTTTCCTTGGCTTTAGGGCTTTTACTTTATTCACTATACCATCCTTCCTTTTATATTGACATATCGTTATTCTTACTACTACATTCTCTTAATCAAATGTTCTCAGTGTCACTCTCCTTTTATTTTATTGATGAATAAGTAGGCTTCAGAAGAACTACAAACTTGAGAAAACCTAGGCATAAGCATATTCACAAAAAATGCTGTCTCTATTGACCTAAATATTTTGAAAGTTTGTTTTAATGAATTGAATCTACTAAAATATTTATAATTGAAAACACATTTATAAGAATATTTATCATTTGTGATGAAACAAGAAAAATTACAATATCTGAATATTTTGATATGTGGGTATATCATATATATGTATATCTGCATATAATATATATACACATATGTGTATATACATATACATATATACATGCATACATATATATGTGCATGTGTATGTATGTGTGTGTGTATACACACACACACACACACACACACACACACACATATATATCCTTGCAGTCTCATATGACTTGATTAATCGTGATCAACATTAGATTTATTTATCATTTACTCAGATGTGAGGGCCTGGGAGCCTGAAAGACTTAATGAATCTCTCTAAATGTAAGTTCTTAGGCAGGAATGGAGTGAGCCCTTAGGAAAAGTGTGCTCTTTTAATTTGTTCCAATGTCAGAAAAGAAAAAACTTTAAGATCATAGTAAACCATATAGCAGAGAGGAAAATCCCAGCCCTGTCACACCCTGATCACTCATATAAAACAAAGCTCTGTGAGTAATTTCTAGTGTAGTACAAAAAAATCAGATACTTCTGATTCCAAGACATATCCCATTGCTTTTTTTAAAGGTAGGCCATATGGGTGGCAGGAGGTTAATAATAATTTACATTTCTCCAGTGCTTTGAGATTTACAAAATGTTTTTTGAATGACAATCCTATGATGGAGGCAGGACAAGAAAATCCCCACTTTACAGATCAGATGTAGAGACATTTTTAGAGGTTGTGACTTTGTCTTAGTTACCCAGCCTGTTCTGAGGAGCAAATATGATAATGCACTTCAGAAAACAATTTTAAATCACCATATAAATGCCGGTTGTGTAACCATATACAAATTAATGAAGAGTTGAAGCTAGGAAATCTGGGTCAAATGTTACTACTGTCACTAAATGTGCAACCTTAGGTAAATTACTTAATGTGTCCTAATCTGTAAAATGGGAGGTTTGGGCTACAAGGCTGCAAAAATCGCTTCCACCTCTAAACCTATGGTCCTATCATCCCATATCCTCTGGAAGCCTCACTTTCTCTGTCTGCAGAATGTAGGGATTAATTGAGCTATACAATCATCTTCATGCTATCTTCCAGCTATGAAACTCTTTGACTCTAAGATTACATTCTCCATCTCTACTGTGCGCTAAAAGTTCAATGTATAATTCCAACATGTATGCAGAGGTTCTCATCTCAGCAAATGATAAATATTTTTGACCGTGGCAACAAATGAAGAAACAAGCCTCTCAGTTTTGGTCAATGGATTAAGCATTAAAATCGGAATTCTTAAGGAGTTCTTCATCAAGCAAATCTCACAAACATAAAAAAAAAAGTTAAACTTAACACTTGTAGAAAGACGTGATTAAAAATGCAATTTTACAAGCATTTTAAAGCACTTCCCAAGTACTAGGTGAGAGGCAGAGTAGATTAGTGAATGGTTGGCCTTGAAGTCACACAGAACTGAATTCAAATTCTTCTTCTGATACATACTGGCCTTGGACAAGTCACTTAACCTATGACTGTCAGTGCTGATCTGTATTGTTAGAAATTCTTAAGAAAGAGATGTCTATATACCAATAAAATCAAAGGTCTAGCCAAAAACAACCAACAAACTAAGATAAACAAAAATAACAAATGTAATACAAAAATAAAACAGTCCCTTTATTCTAGGGCCTTACTTTCTACTGAGAAAAAGGTGATCTACACAGATCTATATGCATACCCATACCCATACTCATACCCATATCCATATCCATACCCATATTCATATCCATATCCATATCCATATCCATACCCATACCCATACCCATACCCATACCCATAACCATACCCATACCCATACCCATACCCATATCCATATCCATATCCATATCCATATCCATACCCATATCCATATCCATACCCATACCCATATCCATATCCATACCCATACTCATACCCATATCCATATCCATACCCATACCCATACCCATACCCATAACCATACCCATATCCATATCCATACCCATACTCATACCCATATCCATATCCATACCCATACCCATACCCATACCCATAACCATACCCATACCCATACCCATATCCATATCCATATCCATATCCATATCCATACCCATACCCATACCCATACCCATATCCATATCCATACCCATACCCATATCCATATCCATATCCATATCCATACCCATACCCATACCCATACCCATAACCATACCCATATCCATATCCCTACCCATATCCGTATCCATATCCATATCCATACCCATACCCATACCCATACCCATACCCATATCCATATCCATATCCATACCCATACCCATACCCATACCCATACCCATATCCATATCCATATCCATATCCATACCCATATCCATACCCATACCCATACCCATATCCATACACGTATCCATACCCATATCCATACTCATACCCATATCCATATCCATACCCATATTCATATCCATATCCATATCCATACCCATACCCATACCCATATCCATATCCATACCCATATCCATATCCATATCCATATCTGTATCTACATCTGTATCTATATCTATATCTACATATGTATATGTTTATATCTATATCTATGTATATTTGCTCTAGGCATAACCCACCATCTGCTTCAGCTTCCTTAATGACAGTTAAAACGAAGTGTTCTTATCTACCCATTCTGCTGGGAGAAGCTGTCGCATACTTGGAGCAGACATTCCCTTTCCTCTTGATCAGTTTGAGGCCTGTTAGCTATTCTCCACCTGGTTCAGTCTGTCTGCTGAGACAGTTATACTGGGGTATGGTGGATGCACGTGTTACAGCTTCTTGGAGCCCCAAGTGAGAGTTGAGTGAAAAGTGGACTCCAAAGGTGGATAAACAGTCTTGGAAAGGGTTCATTCAGCAAGCCCTCACCCCAGAGGTATCAGTCCTCCCTAAATCCCCTATACACCCCAGATAGATAATTAGATAATTGATAAAAAGATATTCACTTTAGGGAGACATTTCTTTGAGTCAAGGCATAATAATAACTGAAATTTCTAGAGCATTTTGGAGTCTGTGAAGTATTCTTTCTGTATATCATTCTTTCTGTATATCATTCTTTCTGTATATCATTCCTTCCTTCCTTCCTCCTTCCTTCACTCTCTTTCTATCTCTTTCTGCTCTCTGTCTTTGTCTGTATGTCTATTTCTCTTAAGTAGATCATATACAAAGTGCTACATATAGCTGTTTACATTATATAGCTACTATATATGCATGTTCCTTATAAATTTCTATGCAGCTTTTTATAATATGACATGTTTATACTTTGCATACTTTAATGTGCTATAGAAATCTCATTTTTTATAGTTCTTAGCTCGAAAGAGTTTCTTCCTAATGGTAGCAGGGAAGCATCTTGAGGTGGGGAGGGCAGGTGGGGTACCACAAGGGCAGGGGAAGAAATATTTGGAGGAGAATAAGAGGAATTCATTGGCATCCCTCATATGATACTAAGCATTTAACCCCCTGCTTTAGGCTTGTGTAAAGACGGACATGTGAGTACAGGCAATGCATGCTGCACTTATCCCTAAACTTTGCTAAAATTTAAGGTCACTCAAGGTGATTTAGCTCATCCAGAGTATTACTACAAGCAGCATAGTTTTAAGTTTCCTTATATTTTTCTGGAAAATATTTTCTTCTACTTTACATTGAACTACATAAGTATTGAACTTCCTTGAGTTTCTTTTGTAAAAATGGTTTAGTATTGGCTCCATTCCATCCTTTAGACCTTTGCTGATCAGTTAGTTTTGCTAATGTTTCATTGTACGTAGCCTGAGCATTCACGGTGAGGTCCTGCCACCTACTCAATTAAGAGCCCCTAGGATTCTTTATATCTTTTTTTGTATGAACACTTCCTACTTCCTTATCTTCTGCCTCTGTGCAGTAAATGTGTTATGGAAAATGTCCAGCTTATTCATTTGTGGGAGATTCATTATTTAAACTTTGTGATTTTTTTTTTCCTTTAGACAAAAGAATTTGGAAGGAGGAGAGACATTGGGAGAAAGGACTCTTAACCAACCATAAAGGGATGCCTTAGGAGTAATTGATAACTGAGCTAGAGGACATTAAAGCTAGAAAGTGATTTTGGAGGTCATTTCATCCAAAGCCTGCATTTTTGAAGAGGAAACTGAGTTCCGGAGAGGGAAATACACACAAGTAATTAATGACAGGGCTGGGACAACAAGAAGGGTCTCCTACCTCCTACCTAGATCCATTCCAGTATTCTTTCTATGACATTGCACTGACTCTAATGACAGCCTACTGTCAGACTTGGCTGATGTATTGTACTGCATGTATTCCTGTTCTTGATTAAGATGCTGTAAAATGTGCACTTTGACATTTTTCATTGCTCTTTCAAAGTCCATCTTCTTTAGGGTTATCATCTGTCTAACCTGTACTATTGACCCATTGACTCAACTGACTTTCTTGTCCTACTTCTCTCAGTTTGATGATATATGACCTTAGGACAAGTCAGAGTTCCATATTGTGAGGTTTACTTTTTTTTTCTTTCCTTGTTGGTGAATTACTTTATATGAGAAAAGAAATGAAAAGTTTTGATTAGGACATAAAACATTTAAAGTCTTTCTCTGTTGCCTCATCATGGTGTAGAGGCTACCTGGAGTTTTCAAAGTTTTAAACAGTTAAATAGTACACAAATAAGGGACAGCTTGTGCAAATATGTGGAAGAGAGAGAAGGTATGCTATGTATGAGAAAGAACAGTTTTCTAGTTTAGCTGTATACAATGAATGAAAAGGCTTAATGTGAAATAAATCTCGAAAGATGGCCTGGAGCCAAATTGTAAAGGGTTTCAGATACCAAGCAAAGAACCTTATATTCTATCCTAGAGAAGGGAGCCACTAAGTTTCCTAATACTGAGGACTAATGAGATCAAAACTTTGCTTTTGTAACATAAATTTCCCAGCTGTGTGGAGGATAAATTGTAGGGGAAGCCAAGTGTAAAGAGACTGGGAGATTATTGAGTATTCCTTATGAGAAATGAGATGAGTTTGAATTAGATTAGACAGGGTCTTCCTTCACAATACTTGAGTATTATCTATACTACTAGTATTTAAATACTTCCAATTTGTCTTAAACTCTTTGTTCTTCCTTACCTATCTCCCTGAAAACACTTTTCATTGTCCTTTTAATGTTTATGCTTTTGCTGATATTGCCACCTGTGCCTTTCACCTGTTGAACACATATCATTTGAAATCCAATTCAAAATCTGCATCCCCCATTAATGTAGTTCTAACCTAATAGTCAGATAATGACCTTCTCCTCAATTCTCATTATCACTTTCTTTTGCATCTTTGTGGTTCAGTGGCTAGAGTGTTGAGCCTGGAGTCAGGAAGACTCATCTTCTTGAGGTCAAATATGTCCTTAAACACTTATTAGTCACTTAATCCTATTTGCATCAGTTTCCTCATCTGGAAAATGAGCTGCAGAAGGCAATGGCAAACCACTCCAGTGTCTTTGCCGAGAAAACCCCAAATGGGGTCATGCAGTATTGGATACAATTAAGCAAATAATGTCCTTAGAATACTGTCTTTTGGTACTAGTGTTATTGTCTATCCTCAACTAGATTGTAAACTTCATGAGGAGAAGAACCTTCTCTTAGTGGAACTTTGTCATTCCCTCTACTACTAGCACATAATGCAAAAGTTTTTATAAAATAAGTGATTAGTAGATGTTTGCTCATTGATATATTGACCCAACTTTGAGATCTCTGTTGAGATCTTTGACATCATCCATTCCATCCTTTGATGAGATTTCTTATCATATTTTGCCATCAGAATATTTCTTCTATTTTCCCTTACAGTTATCATCACCACAGTAGCATACATATATATGTACACACACACACACACACACACACACACACACACACTTGATATACAGTATTATTTGTCTAATATCTTCCTGTTGAATGACATGCCTTGGCATTGCCATATACTAGTCAGGAGCAAAACCTTATGAAGTCTTACAGAGATGTCTTTAAGATCAAATATATTATTAGATATTAAGATTTATAAGTCTCTTTGTTTACTGTTCATTTCCCCTATATATAGATATCTTAGGTCAAGAGGATTCTTAGTATCCTTATTCCTTAGGCAGAAGCAGTATGATATAGTGAATTAAGAACTGGCCTTAAAACCAGCAAAACCTGGGCTCTAGTCCTGCTTCCAACATATCCTGGCTCCAGTGATTCTGGGTAAGTCACTTAACCTCTTGTTTTTCTGAACAATTCTTTAAGACTATATATTGCAAAGGAGTTGCTGACTCATGGTGGTAGAGGGATTTCCTCTCTTGGTAGATCCCTATATCAGAGAAATCACAGGTCTAATCCCTGTCCCTATTCTTGGATAGTATTTCCCCTAAACAATTTTGATACTTTCATTTTCCCCAGAGACAGAATCTCAGAAGTGTTTCATTTTTGTTACTGTTTCCCCAGCATTGAACTTAGTGGGTGCTTAATAAATGCCAAATGATTAATTAATCTCTTTTGGGGGGGGAGTAGTTTTTGGAGGGGGGAAGGCAGGGCAGTTGGGGTTAAGTGACTTGCTCAAGGTCACATGGCTATTAAGTGTAAGTTGTCTGAGGCAGGATTTGAACTCAGGTCCTCCTGACTCCAGGGCTGGTGCTCTATTCACTATGCCACCTAGCCACCCCTTGATCTCTTGATCAATCATTTCTATCAACTTCTAAGCTCAAAAGTGTTCCATAAGCAAATGAGTTCAGGAAATACTGTCATATAATAGAAAATTTATCTGTGTATAAAGACATGTTATCACAACCATTTCTCAGCAGAAGACTTCAGTGCTCTAGTTCTAAAGGGTCAGTATATAATTCTCCATGGCAGAGTCAGGACTCTTTCCTTTCCTCCCATGGGATAGGAGTGGCAGTTGATTCAGTTTCCACTATGAGCAAGGATCCACTCATTGAAAATGGATACTTACACATTTAGTCATCAAGATTTCCCCATCTCTAAAATGGAATTTCAAATTCTGCCTTATTTCTTTCATAGTCTAGCCATGACTATACCTCTTATTTTTCCTTGCCTTTGACTAACAACAACAACAACAAAGCTACATGAGTTCCTGTGTTACTCTGAAAATTTAAGCCTAATGAATCCTAGAGTTAACTGTTTACAAAGTGACTTCTGTACACTCTGAGTTGGACATTGTTTGGGATATGAAAATATTACTACTACTGTTAAAATATTACGACTACTACCACCACCACTCTTACTACTACTACTACAATGCCTAATGGTAGTGCTACCTTTATTGCTACTACCACTACAGCTACTATTACTACAGCTGCTACTGCTGCTGCTGCTTCTCCTCTTCCTCCTCCTCCAGGAGTACCACATTTTATAATACTTCTCTTTATTTCATTTTACAGATATTGTATTTTTTTTTTTTGCTACATTGAACAAGTCTATCAGTGCCATTTTTCCAACAGCATGCATTTACATCATGTCTCCATGTCACATTTTGGTAATTCTCAAACTATTTAAACTTTTTCCCTACTATTATATCTGTTATGGCAATCTGTGATCAGTGATCTTTGATGTTACTATTATCATTGTTTTGGGGCACCATGAACTCTAGTACCTTTATAAGATGGTGAATTTAATTGATAAGTACTGTGTGCCTTCTGACTGTTTCACCAACCACCAATTCCCCCATTTCTCTCCCTCTCCTTGGGCCTCCCTATTCCCTGAGACACAATAGTATTGGAATTCAGCCAGTTAATAACTCTACAATGGCCTCTAACTGTTCAAGTGAAAGGAAGAGTCAATCAATGCAACAAACTTCATTGTTGTTGTATTTTAAGAAATTGCCACAGTGACCCCAACCTTCAGCAACCACCACCTTGATCAATCAGCAGCTGTCAACACTGAGGCAAAGCTCTCCACTAGCAGAAAGATTCAGACTTACTGTGGACTCAGATGATGGTTAGCATTTTTTAGCAATACAATTATTTTAAATTAAAATATGTACACTATTTTTAAAATATTACTATTGTTGTCATTGAGTTGTTTCAATCGTGTCTGACTCTTCTTTATTCTATTTTGGGGTTTTCTTGGCAAAGATACTTGAAAGGCTTGACATTTTATTTTCCAGCTCATTTTACAGAGAAGGGAACTGAGGCAAATAGGGTTAAGTGACTTGCCCAGGATTGCATAATTCATAGACCACATAAAGGAAAGATGTCCATGACATAGTAACTTGACAAAGTCTTTAATCATGTGCTAAATTGTATAGTATGGATCTCAATTCTGTAGGGATTTAGAAAAGGCAAAGATCGTTTTGAGCTAACGTTTGTCAGGAGTGGCTTGATTATAGACCTGAGATATGTTGTGCCTTGGAAGAGGAGCATAGCTCTTAAATAGAGAAAGTACTGGGGAAAACATTTAAGTTGGGCGAATCAGAGAAGATGCAAAAAGTATGGCAATTGTGGGGAATAGTAGCAAGAGACTGATGTCTCAGGAGGGGAGAGTCCTCTTTAACAAGTAGTCAGATAGAAAATTAAATAGCTAAAAAGGGAAAATGAGGGGGAAGTGATAACAAAGTGCTTGAATTCATATTCCCATTTTATTACATTCAAACTTTTTTCTCATCCCTTTTTATTCTGCTGAACTTCTATTTTTCTTCTATGCTCAGAAAATTTTCTCTTTCCTACAAAGAAAAAGGATCCCCCAAATTAATTCAACATTCAGTAGATCCCATACATTTTCTAATATCAATCATTGCAGTATCTTTAGGTTACATAAGTGGCTCTTCAATAAGCTTACATTACATGTCTACAAGGCATCATGTGGGTGAAACTCAGAGTAATATATTCCCAGTTTTGGCTTTTAGTTCATATCTCTCTGTGCCAGAACATTGGGAAGTAATTGAAGCCTGTGAAGGGTGTGTTTAGAGAGATCAATAAGCAAAGAATTACACTAATGAATGCCTGAGTAACAAAAGCATTAATCAGAACTACAGCAGTGTCTTGATTGGAGAAGGTGGGGAGTAAGGGGAGGGGGTGGAAAGCACAGAGGAGCTAAAGTATATGAGGTAGTAACCCTATTTTAAATACCCATCTAATAACATTATTCAGGGACAAATGATTAGGCTCCAAATTCAAAATTCCAAGAGTTTTTAAAGGCCTAATCATTCTTCATATTTAGTTCTCTATTAAATCTAAATTTTGTGAGAGAAAATAATCAAAGGAGTTTCCTGATCATTTTAATAAACTTATGAGAAGATGAATTTGGAGAGAAGTTTTGCTTGTTCTTGCTTCTTTCCCTATAGTTGACACCTTTTATTTAAGTTTCTAGGACTGACTCAGTCTGTGCTGGTTTTTGCTTGCCTATGAAAAGGAGAAATTTTTTTTTAAATTTTCCATCCATTTTTTTTTTAATAGAGCATAGCAGTGTAAAGGAAAGAGGGATTAAGAGGATAGGCATTTCTCCTTTTCCAGAACCCAGGAACTGTAAATGACTGCTCTGGTACAGAAGCACATGGTAACTTTATGGGCTATCCAACAGCTTTCTGAACATTTGTCAGAGATTGGAAACCTAAAAGAGGATGATGCCAAGCCAAATGATGCAACCAGGGTGATGATTTTTTTTTTTCAAATTCCTGGGGAAGGGGCAGCTAGGTGGTACAATGGACAGAACATAGGCCCCAGAGTCAGGAGTAACTGAGTTCAAATGCAACCTCAGACACTTATTAGCTGTGTGTTGCTGGGCAAATAATTTAACTCCAATTGTGTCGCAAAAATAGATAAATAAAATGAAAAAAAAGAAAAAACAAAACAACAATAACAACAAAAACAACAACAAAAAAGAATCCCTGGTGAAGGACATGGCATAGAAAAACAGGTACTGTTAATGGAATCTAAGAGAAAAGTTCAGCATTAATATTATCAACAACAATCTACGTGGAATTCAGGATTATCATCTCTTGTACAGAGACATTTTTCAGAATTCAGAATCTGCCTCTTGGAGAGGCAAAAGTGTAGTCTTTATAGCTCCCATAGTTGGAGAAACACTTCAGGATTAAAGACACATTATGGGTAATTAGGAGAACCATATTTTGCTCCCCATTGTTATCATTAGCTATTCAGACAGTGTTGGCCAAATAGGAAGGCACACTGTCTACCTTGTCTATTCAGCAATCTCATTGTGTGTTTGACTCCTTGGAAGAAGACCAAGTCATAGGGTGTACTATGACTCTGAGAAGGATTCTATATAACTCTATGTAATGGCAAGCACAGAAGTAGTTCACACCTTGTCTCAGCTTTTGAATTAACACCTTGTTTCAGTTCAAGATTCTTTTGAGCCTTGTATCAAGTCTGTTGAGAAACAGAATGTGTGAACCCCACAAGTTGTGAACTCTAGAATTCATGAACTCCTGCAACAGGAAGGAGAGGAGCTAATGACCATATATAAAGAGAGACCCAGAACTGAGAAGAGGACTCTTGTGCTTGCAGAGTCAAGAAGGAGAAAATTTGTGGTATCCCAGAACTCTGTTCATCTGTTCTGTCTTTGTTGATGTTTGTTTGTGATACTTTGTACAGAAGCACTGGGACCTTAGTGGAAGCCCTGAAAGAGGATTTTCTGGTTATATGTTTACAGAAGTCCCGGAGGAGGGTTTTGGAGGCCTTTACTGATGATTTGTGCTGACCTCTTAGACCTTGTTTGTGGGTTTGTGTTGATTTCTATGTTGATGATTTGTGTTGAGTTCTCAGACCTTGTTGGTGGGTCTCAGTTGATTTCACAGGCAGATAGTGAATTGATGATGGTGCTGGCAATGTATATGAATATTATTGTGGCTTTGTTAAGCTTTGTCTTCCCAGAAACAGGAACTGTGAGGGACTTGAGGTAGACTGGATACTGTGAGCTTCAATATGGAAAGGGAACTAGATGCAGAACTGGACAAGGAGCTAGACAAGGAACTGGGAGTTGCCTGCCTTTGAACCCAGGTGACAGTTGGAGCTGGGACCAGGAAGAGGAAACATGGAAGCTGAGAGCCAACATCAGGTCAAGTGGAAAGAAGATTTTACTTGGATACTGTGTACTGACTGAGAAGATTATGATTTATTGTGACCTAGGGGTAGAGAAGTTTGAGTTTTGTACTGTGTGTCCCTTAAGAAGGCAAGTCTCCTTACAGATGACTGAATGATTGAGTTACTAAATGATTGTACTTTGTTGAAAACTATGGGACCACTTTGGTGAAAACTACGTGGCCATTTTTGTGATAAGTTGGTGAGGTGTGACATGGTGAATGCTGTATTTTGATTTTCTGTGATAAGTTGTAACATTGTAAATGCTGTGACTTGATTTTCTATTAATGTTTTGCTCTGATTTGTTATTGAATAAATAGAGAACTCATTATACTAGGTAATCAGAACCTTGAAAGCTGGTCACAGCAGCAGTCCTCTGGAAAGCTGCTTGCATGGCTTTACACTATGTGAGAGGTAGAAATTCATTGGAATGTCATTGCTTTTCACCTCTAGAAACTCTTGGTTCAGTTTCATGGGAACATAGATTTGGAGCTGGAAGAGATCTTAAAAACTATCATTACCAACTCTCATTTAAAAGGTGGGAATACTAAAATGAATATCCAAAAACTCTTCCTTCCTGAAGCATCCCTATGCCCCCTACACAAATACAGTCTTTCTCCTTCCCTCTTTTAGTGGAGGGTCTGACCTCTTTAGAGAAAAATTTGAGGCCATTTGATGTGAGCTCTTTTTTTCTCTTTCCATTTGTTTAAAAAAATCCTTGACCGTAATTTGCTACTCTTATCTTCTCATCTCTGACAATTAGGTGATATTTCTCTGCCAAAGCCTATATATGTGTAGTTGATTACCTCCTTTCCTATCATCTCCAGCAAATTGAATCCTTAATCATCATCCCTACCTCAATCTTCCATCTCATCATTTTCCTATGCATCACTTCCTTCCCTTTGCTACTACCTTCAGGCAAAACCAAGTCTTCCCCATCCAAAAAACAAACAACACTACCTGAGTATTATGTGGTTATAATGGCTAAGATTGGCCTGAAGAAAACATAGATAAATTCACTTTCCTCCTTCCATTTAAGAAATAGAGAACTAAAGTTGAATAACAATGTACATACTGTCAGATTCAGTTGATAATGTTGGTCTTTTTTTTTAATGAACTATCTTTTTAACCTTTTTATTTCTTGGCTGCCTTAATAGTGGAGTGATGCATTTAGAAATGGAGATGATATAAAAACAAAAAATTAGGGATCAGTTGACAGTGAAATATAGATATTTGTTTCAGTTAAACTCTGTTTGCCTCAGTTTCCTCATCTGTAGAATGAGGATAATAATAACACGAATCTCCCAGGACTGTTGTGAGGATTAAATGAGATCAAATGAGTTAACAAAGTACTTAGTAATAGCATAGTAGGCACTATGTTTTAAGTGTTAGCTATCATGATCATCATCATATCATTAGAATTTCTTTTTTATTTTGTTTTAAAAATTAATGAAATTTTTGTTTTTATATCACCAGCTATGTCTAACTTTTGAACCTGTCTGTGCATAAACATTCCAAGGAAGGGAAGTCTTTTGCAGCTCTAGAACTATGATACTTTGTTCTACCTTTGAAACATGCCTCTGCATATAAAACATTTCTCTAGCTCACTTAGCCCACCACACTAAAAGTGCCACACACCACACCATGCTTCATTTCCACATTCCATCTAACCACCCAATCACCCTCTCAAGTCCTATGCCATCTTCCAGGCACCCTGCACATATGCCTTCATCTCCCATCAATACTTTCTACCTCTTGCTCTGATCACAATGATAAAATTAATATAAAATTAAAATTCTTATTTCTGGAAAAGTTGTGTCATTTGATTTTCCTATATGCCAATTCAACTTCTCAGTGACTACTCAGTGCAAAATTATTTTCCCTGGTTACCATTATCTCAATACAAGGGCTCTTCAATTTGTGTTAGTTGAGATTAGAGAAAGTAAAGATTTATTTTATCCATATCCATGTTCACTGACCCCCTGAAATCTATCTACAGACAAAGAATACCTGTCCTAATCTGTTGTCTTCGCTAATAGAAGATAAGTTCTTTGATTGCAAAGGCCCTATCATATTTTTATATTTTTACTTCTGGTTCTTGGAATATGGTGAGTGTTAAATAAATGTTCACGTATGTATTAACTCTCTCCCTCCTTATCCACCTGACTCTCTGTGGTCTAACCCTGGCGTATGATAATTTTTAAAAAATTTTTTAAAAAATTTTTGGTAACTAGTGAATCAAGTTTTGCCAAAGAGTATCTAACAGACTATCAGCCCTCATAGGAAACAGAAAAATTTTGAGCCAGGAACAAGCATAATAACAACAACAAAAAATGATTTTATTTTCCCAGGGGCAGAGCTCTTAATTTTTACATGTAAGGCAAGCATTGGTGGGTGACAGTTAACTTTGGCTGCATCTGTAGAGCATAGAAGCCCACTCTAACACACTGACATATTTTATGCTACTGAAGGAAACAGGGCCAGGTTGGAGATGAACTCACTTGGGATGGTGACATGGGCACCTAAGTTTAAACAACCTGCAACAAAACAAAACATACATAGTTACTGTATGTTAATTACCCTGCATTTTCCACACAATGTATAGGAAAGAAGTAGACAGTAGCAAAAAATGTACTGCTCTCTCTTTAAAAAAAAGGAAACAATAGAGACATAAATATCTTTCCAATAAGAAGTGTGTGTGTGTGTGTGTGTGTGTGTGTGTATGTGTGTGCTCTTTATGATCTTAAAGTTTTATTTTTGGTCTTCCAAAATGGTCAATTGGTCTTTCAAAGCGGTTGATTGTCAATGGTGATCACAGCCTATTACTTTGACTCAAATATGCAAGGTTTAAGTTAAAACCAAAATGAGATCCCTTTTAAAAAGGAACCCATTTTCATTTGTTTTGTATAACTGAATTCTAAAGATCACAGTGATAGTAAACAGAACCTAATTACTGAAATATTTAACTTCACTGAAAGGCTAATCCTATAAAAAATCACACCATAATTTAGGTTTTGTTGAATATCTAAGTAAAAAAAAATCCTCACTGAAGGTCAGAGAATGCTTTGTGTCACCTAAAAAAATAAATTCTTAGACAAATGTTCATGTGTAAGAAACAGTCTTCCTTTGTACTCTAACAAAGCTTCTTTTTTTAATACTTTATGAAAAAGCAGGAAACTTAACTCTCTTGTCCAAATAATAATTCTTCATCTCCAGATCATTAGTGAGTTATTATTTGGCTTCCTCTTCTTATATAAACTGTAATTACAATTACGTTATGTTGTAATTACATTACATTGCTATTCCTCTAATGAAAATTTTGTTTAGAAATTGACTTTCACTAATTCAGCAAACATGTAATAAGTGCCTACTACAAAGACAAAGAACAATATAGTCTCTACAATAAAATATATTGAATTCTAATGAGAACAATAAAATAATATTCAAATTAAAATTACATGTATTGAGTATAAAATATATCATCCTTCACAAAATAAATGACCACCCTTGATACACATATACATATATAAGTGTATAAACAGACACAAACACACACACATACACACACACACATGAAGCTAAGTAACACAATGTCTAGAACAAGACCTCATGATACCAAAAAAGTCATTTAACACCTCTCAGCTTCAGTTTTCTCATCTAAAGGATGAGTATAATAATCACACCTAAGTTACAAAGAGGTTGAGATGATCAAATACAACAACACATGTTAAAGTCCTTTGAAAACTTCAAAGAAACAAACTTTTAATATTTATTATTATTATTACTATTATATCTACCTTCCTATACCTCTCTCTTTAATGGAAAGTGAGGTCTTGCTAAACTGGATTTCTCTATGTTCCTCACCTATGGTGAGAGCTTAAAAACCATAGTCAATCCTAAGTAAATCTTGGCAGTACTGGCCAAAGCGCCTTTTTCCTACTGGCAAGGAAGTATGAATATCAACTAGCCTTCAATTTCCTACCTTAACGAGGATCAGTCAACTCAACCTTGATCCATACTCCAGGTCTGAGGAGTATTCCTCAGACTGCAATGTCTGGTCCTATTTAACTCAGATAGGAACCTTAGGAAAACTCATCCTGTTTTGCCATTTTGGATGCCTCAAACTCCACACAAGATTCCAAAGGATTTTGTGTCTACTTTCCCTGACTACCCCTTCATTTTCTGGCCTTCTTCCTCAATAAACCTGACTTGTTTTACTTTCTGTCCTCTCCATTTTATCATGTGATGCTCTGCTCCCCATTCTACATTCTAGCCATACTAGTTGTCTTCCTAAAGGCATAAGTCATTGTTCAGGATTATAATGATTTAGACTAGCATCTACTGCTACATCCCAAAGTCTTGTCTTGGTGAGGGTAGAATTACAACAATTAGATTCAAAATATACCCCCAATGGCAAGGCATCCTTCCTTCTTCCTGGCAGTGACAAGAGGCCTTGTCTCTATGTCCTCGAGTCTTTTCATCTTGCAACATGTCAGATAAGGGAGATTTCCACCTTTCCCTATAATGGACTTGATATTCCAAACCTTCCTAAGTTTGTATTAAGACACTATCTCCCATTTCTGTCTTTGCCCTGGCCATTACCCCTTGCCTAGAATATACCATTGTAGAGACAACTACACTGGCATACCCAGGATGGCTGTTAGCAAAGGTTCTTCGATCTGCTTTACTAGGAAAGACAGCTATTTAAGGGGTCCACAACCTTTGTTAAAAATTACATTCATTAGTTTGGAGGAAAAGTCAGCACCCTAAATTTCAGAGAAAATACAAACAGAGAAATAAAGACTAATAGACAGAGCTCTCACTGCCTGAATCACCTATACACTTTACATACATTCCTGGATTGAAAGAGTCTTTATATCGGAGCAGTCAGGGAGTTCTGAATATAGAGCCACCAGGGAATCACAAGGTCCTTCTCATAAGGGAGCCCACAAAGCAAAATACCAACTCAGAGTATACACACACTTCTCAGAGGCAGAAGGCATCACAACCCTCCTGACTCAGTGCCTAGTTAGAAATTAGCAAAGGTGTGAAAGCCTTCCTACAAACAAGCCTCCCCTAAGCAAACTTTCCTTAAGAGACTTCACAGGAGACCTATTAATGGGTGGGGAAGATCTTAAGTCCCATTAATATTACAATCATACTATCACATACCTCTGTGTGCATCACAGAACCTGTCTTCCTTCAATATGTTGCTCAAGAACCACCTTCTTACATTATCTTTTCTGATTCCTCCAACTACTATTGAATTTGGCTATCATGTATATAATTTGCATTTATTCTCTCTTTCTTTTTCTCTTTCTCTTTTTTCTTTCTATATTTATGTACATAGATATAGATATCTATGCATTAATTTCTCTCTTTCTCCATACACATACACACACACACACACACACACTCACACACACACATGTATTTACATATGTACTCTTCCCCAATAGAAGGCACACACCCTGAAATTGGGATTTTTTTTTTTATGATATGTGTCTCTAAGGCCTAGCACAAATAATTGCTTACTATATCCTTTTTGATTCATTGATTGTTGAAGAACAGACAATCTGTTCTGCAGTTTCCTTAACTATAAAGTGAGGGAATTAGAAATGATCTTGAAAGCCTTTCACATCTCTAAATCTATGACCCTATGAACCTGCTTTACTAGTCACAGTTTAATAATGCAATTATATTTCTATGTAGGTTAAATAAGATGGAATTCAATATGGCAACCATTTAGTGTTCAGTGAATGTAGAGTTTAAATTTTGCCAGTAGTTTTTAAAGATGAACTCATACGTGGAATTCTTCTTCCCTACCCACCACCTTGGAGCATGCTCAGTCGGAATTGCAGTCATACATATGGAAACTCAATGTGTTTCTATTTCTAAGCATATGTGATATATCAATTGTTCATTCATTCAGTCAGTTCCCTCCACATTGGAACCTTCCCTTGGAGATCACCTCCCATTTATACTGTATGTATTTTGTATGTACATAGTTGCTTTCACTTTATCTCCCCGACTAGAATGTGAACCACTTGATGACGGGAATCATGATTTTGCCTTTCTTCACATCTCCAGCACTTAGCATAAGGAGTGGCATGAATATTAAGGAGTTAATAAATAGTTGTTGATTGGCTAATTGATTGGATGAGTCTCTGTGTCAGCCACCAGTTCTGGATTCTAAAACTCACTCCTCATTCCTGAGAATCTCTAAGGCAAATTGCCAGGTTACAAACCCCAGCACAAAATCTACTCCAAGCACCCCTGTTTGCTTACTTTCCTGACCTTTAAAAACTCCCAAGGTTGTAGCCTCCAATCACCTTCACCTGAATTCAAATCCTGACTCAGATACTTACTGTATGATCCTGAGCAATTCACTTAACATCTTCCTGCCTCGATTTCCTCATCTGTAAAATGAAGATAATAATACCATCTACTTCCCTGTGTTATTGTGAGGATTAAAGAAAATATTTGTGAAGAGCTTTTCAAACCTTAAAGTACTATAGTAATGTTAGATTTTATTATCTTTAATGAAAAAAAACAAACTCCAAGGCACAGAACTAAGGATGTATTTATGGGCCACATGTTGGTCTCTGATGGGGAGAGCCTGAGTACTCCTCCATTACATCATTGTCTTCCTCCTCTCTTTGGAGTATGACTAGGCAGGAAAGAGTTAGCAGAAAGAGAAGGGAACTGGGGTCTTTTAAAAGCCCCCTGTTCCAGCTATATAGCCAATCAAAAGTTCCTCTTGATCCTATAGCTAGAAGACTGGAGCCAACTGCAAAATATCTGCTTATGTTCCCATTCAGGCAGCTCCATTGAATTCCATCACTATTTGTTAAAAGCAGGCTTCCCAGCTTCTTCCAAGTAGACTATTGCATTTGCTAAACTCCCCCTGTATTTGCATGGATTAAGTAGACTTACTTTATTTTAGATTGTGTCCCATTCCCCTTCTGCATTTAATCAAGTCTTTACCCATTGATAGGCAAGCTGAAGTGCCCCATAACCTTTGAGACATTCTTTGACTTAATGAATGGACTGATCTAGGATTTGTGTCCACTCAGGTTGCTTGCACTATACAGTTCTTCAAATGACAACTAGTGGATCCACATAATTGTAAAATCTGAAAACTGGGCCAGTTCTTGCGACAAGAGCTGAATGTGATTGTTTAAAGTGTCTGCATATATAGGCCCAACAGACTTTTATTATTATTTTATTTGTAAAAAAAACCTTCACCCATATTTAGCACTTAAACTAACATCTGTGTTTGCTATTGATCTTTGGGTAATGAATACTCCTATGATGTTTATGCCACTAAGTAACTAAGGCTTGGCCATCCTGGATCCTGGGTCTGTCTATATGAATAATGCACTGTATGTTTCTATTCTGTATCTTTTACCTGATTAACAATTTGATTTAACCAGCTAGAGTGAGTGTTTTCTTAGTTCCAACCCTGACACCTAATGGGTTTTGCAAAATCTAATACTCTAAAGAAAGAGAAATCTTTGAAATCTTTCTTCAGTGCCCCATATGTTGAACCTACATTTGAGGATCACCTATTCCAGGTATATTGGCAGTGGGCACCATGACTAACTCTATTATTAGAATCAGCAAATCACACAGACTTCATGCCTATCCATTAGAGACTTGTCCCCTTGATATTTCTTGTCTTCATGGCAATTGTCTCATTTGTTTAAAATAAAGTTGAGCCAAGTCATTTACATTTTAATAGATCTTTAATTCTATTTAGCTGTGAAGTTTCAGTTTCTACTACTTACCCAAGAGTACTCGGTTTTTTAAAAAGATGAAACCCCTCTGCCCCACAAATTCTTTTATACAAAAAAATTACATGAGTCAAGAATTTCCCAAATCTTCATTATTTAGAAACAAGAAGTGTAAGGGAATAAAAATAGCTAGCTAGCATTTATATAGCACTTTAAAGTATAAAAAGTGATTTACAACTATTTTCTCATTTTTTTCTCGCAATAAAGTAAATGCTATTATTAACCCCATTTTGCAGATGAGAAAACTGAGGCAGATAAAGATTAACTGACTTCTCCACAGTCACACAACTTGTAAGCATTGAAGGTCAAATATGAATTCATACTCCAGATCCACCAGATCCAGTAACATATATATATGTTACTTATGTGAAATCTCCTTGTAATATTAGTAAGAATTTTTCAAAAGTTAACTTTTTCTACTTCTTTTTGAAGGGTTAATTTTCACAGGAGATAACATGAATGTACATGCAAATGTAAAGCAAAAGCCAAACAGAAATCTAAACACTTTTTGAAGTCTGTACAAAAAAAAAAAAAAGAGCCTAAACCTCATCAGTTTCTTGCACATAGTAGGAGCATAAGGATTTTTTGTGCTTGAATTGAAGTAGGGTGATGAAAACAACTTCATGCTCCAAATGAAAACCTTTTCATTTATCAAGTAACATCCTCATTTGAATTAGATGGCCTTTTGATTATTTACAGTTTTGAAGATTTCATGTTTAAGTCCATTATTTTCCATGAGATTTTCACTTACTTTCTAAAAGTGAACCTTTCAAAGATAAGCTAATAAATAGTTAATTCATGGTAGTGTTCTCTAATGCAGAAAGTTTCCAGTCTGTTTATTTTACCATTATATAATCAAAATATTTTGAAGATGTTGCATACTAATAATAACAGCTCCAAGTTTCATAATAGTTTCAAGTTCATAACTCACTTTTCTCAAAGCAACTCTATGATTTACATAGCAAAATTATTTATATCCCCCTTTAACAGTGGAGAAAAGTATGAAGAAAGTTGAATAACTATTCCATGGTCACACTTAGTAAATATCAGACCCAGAATTGGAACACATGTCTTATGAATCCAAGTCTTTCAAACATGTTGTCAACCCACTAATTATTAGTGAAAGAAGTTGCATCTAGAAAGGTTTTCAAGTAAAATATCATTTAGAAAATAATTATTAGTAACAACTATATCATATTTATATAGTAATCTAAGGATCGAAGAGAAATTTCCATATATTATTTCATTTTATTCTCTCAAAAACCTTGTGAGTTAGTCATTTTACACATGAGCAAACTGGGACCAAGAGAGGTTAAATGACTTGTCAAGAGTCCTATCACTAGTAACTGACTGAGGCAGGATTCCAGCTCAATTCTCCTTAAATCCATATCTAGCCTTCTACTTGCTATGCAAATGCAAATACAGATTACTGTGGCAAACAATTTGAACCAACCAATGGTTTGGGGATCATCCCACAAAAAATTAATTTTCATGCCTTGTGCTGCTATCACATTCACTGTTGTTAGCTGAAAATACCCTAGACGCACTGTAAAGGAAAGCTGATGGTATCCATAACTGGTTTCAGAATCTAATCCAATCTTCTAGACCAGAATTGTCAACCTGCTGTCTGGGCTAATGCAGACGACAACACTCCCTGGTGCAGTTTGAACCAGATTAAAATGTATTTGGGAAATATTTAACAACAAAAAATAAATAATGAATAACAATAGATTTTAAAACTAATCAATATACGGTCCTCAGGGATCTTTATTATATGGATTAGTGACCCTTGTTTCTATTTGAATCTGATTTTTTTACTATTTTGACCTAAAAAAAGTTAGCACTTCTAAAACATTTCTCTTTTTTTCCATTGAATTCAATGAAAAATTCAATTCCATTGAATAAGCTAATATCAAAAGAGTGGCTACAAAGCTGTTTTCCAGATGGTATATTGACAAGAAACCCTTATACAGTGTTCCCATCCTACTCTGTTGCTCAACTATTTACTGAAATACAACTATATACTGAGGCAGAGAAATCAAAATATGCATATGTGTTTTTACAAGAATAAATGAAACCTATCTTTTGAAAGATGAGGTGTGAAATTAAAGATTTTCCAACGATCATCATCATCATATCATTTCCAATGATAAGATCACAATCTTCTGGAGTTTCTCCCAAAGATGAGGATGAGGGATAAAACAAAAGGCAAAGATTTTGTTTTTTTTTAATTTCTGCAGGAACTGTTTTGTTAATTTCCTAAAAGCTTTTTGGACAAAAATAAGTACCTTATAGGGTTTTGAGAAAACAAGACCACTAATGTACAGTGGGTGGAGCTGTGATATGACATACATATTTCAGATATGAATTTGTAATTATGCTAGAAAAATGATTTCCCTCCTTGACCCTCTTGACTTAGAATCCTACTACAAGGCATAACAACCATGAAGGTTATAGATAGATTTAAAATGTTCAATATATATATATAAATACTCATAGCAGAAATCTTTGGCAGTAAAGAAAAGGAAACAAAGTACATGTCTTCAGATTAGGAAGTAGCTGAAAGAATTGTAGTACATTAATGTGATGGAAGAGTACTATGTTGTAAAGAATGTCAAATATGAGTATTTTATGGAATATAAGAAGGTTTGTATGATCAAATACAGAATGAAATAAGCAGAAATAAAATATACATAACATGTGCAATAATATAAATGAAAAGATACTTAATAGGATGATGAACCCTGAAGAAATTGAAAGCTAATAATGTTCTTGGAGAAAATATAATGAAACACACCTCCATTGTAATAGCAGAAAAATAGGAAATTATTAGGGCAAAATATTATAAATGTTAGCCACAAGGTCACCATGTCAGTTGCATTTGTTCAGTTGTTCTACTTTGATCAACAGAGAGTTCAGTGTAGAAGCATACAGAAAAAAAAGAGCAGTATTTCCAGAAAGGATTGTGATTTAAAAGTGAAAGTTATCAATAAAACTTCTCTTTAAAGGGCCTCTATAGTAAAATCAGTCGAGCAATTCATATTTTGACATTATAAAGTCAAGGATCAACTTTATTACTTTTTCATCTATGTGAAATCCTACTTGAATGCCTCAGCATAGCACAAAGGTGACCCTGGGTTCTCAAAGGCTCTTCTAGGGAAGCAAAAACACTAACAGGTCCTAACTAGGAGAGAAGTGTCCAAGTATGATCCTTTTGGTGAACTACACATCTATTGCCTGAAATCAGTCTCAGTAAGTTTAGAGAGATCATCAACAAATTCTCTAAAGAGTAAAAATTTCCTGTCCCCCATCTCTCCCCAACAAGCCCACTGATAAAAATATAGATTATTGAAGGAGGTATGTCAAGTACAGTAACTATCCATATGCTGTTAGGCTCAGAACACCAGACCTTCAAGAAGCCCAGTTCTTCATCTCACAATTTGCCCTTCATTCATTTTTATGGGGTTCCGTGTCTTCTCAATAAGGGAAACTAAGTTCCCCAGTGCTTGCACAGTGAGGTCAGATTTACGTGAAATTATTTTATTTTTGGCTTTGTTCTAGGACAGGCCTCTACAACCTGCAGCCCACCAAAGGATTTCCTTTACGTACAAAGAATGTTTTCATATAAATTTTTTAATGGCCACCAGAGATCCTTCGGAAAAAAACTTGAGGGACATAAGCAGTCAGTGGGCTGCAGGTTGTATAGGTCTATTCTTGTAGCTCTTTCCCAGCAAGGGGGAAGAAATAAAAAATATACCCAAACATAAAGGTGAAACAGGTATGAAATAAGTAAGCAGAAAAAAGGAACGTTCAGTAATAAAGATGTCGACCTGAAATAGACTATGAAAATAGCAAAAACTAGGATCTTTAATTGAAGAAAGGAAATTACAGTTTGGGGTCACCACAGCACCCTTTGGTGGTGCCCAAGAGGAGCAGAGGGGGGGGTAGGGTTAAATATATATCAACAGAGAGGGGGTCTCATGGGAGTCACAGACTCAAGAATCTGTTTTTTAAGTTGTTTTCTATAACAACTGAGAGTCCATAAAGAAAGCTAGGTGTGGTTTCTGTAGCTCTCTTTTAACTGGTTTTGATGGTCCTCACTCAATTTATGGCTCTGGGATCAGGCAAGGTCAGCTTCATTGAACAAAGAGAACCATAGAATGATTGCAATTAATTGAGAGTCTAATATTCAAGACATATTGAGACATTTGCCATTAGTTTCCTTTGGGGGGGCTGCTAATTAGTCATTTTACATTTCATGTCTACTAAGTACAGCCTAATCAATGCCAAGTGGGCTCTTTCATTACAATGGCTCCTTTTTTTCTCTGCATGTCACTCTTTTCCATTAGATCAATTTGCCTTACTGCTCTTTTAATTGCAACTGTTCCAGTAGGTACTGCATTGGTGTTTAAACATCTAGGAAAGAGAGGATATGTCAGCAGCCTTTCAGGATCTCACTAAACTCTATACCAAAAAAAAGGAAAAGAAAAAGAAAAAGAAAAGAAAACATAAACAGAAGCTGGCTCCATTTCAGATACATGCTAGCCTAAGAAGCCATGAGATAGATCATAGTTTGTGAGTAGGTAGAACAAATAACATCCTTAAGCACTTATATCTGTAACACCCCCAAGAAGCTCATAGAATCGTGTTAGAAGGGATTGAACTTTTAATATATTCCCTGAATTCTAGGTCAGCAGCCAATTCAGATTTTTCTTCATTACAAAGTATGAACACCCTAGTCATCATGGCAAACAAGAAGCAGAGTGTATCTGTTCTGCTCTAAATTGTTTAGGGGTAAAGTGTGTGGCATGAAACATTTAATTGTGAACTTGTTGGTAAACTTACTATAGAAACCAAGTTAAGCCTGAGCTCATTCTCCCCAGAAACCGAGGTGATATAGTAGAAAGTATGCCTTTCCAGTTGTTGTGGGTGGGAGCTGGGGCTGGGGATTATGTACTTTTTTCTTATAATTTTGAAGTAAATATCCTTTTGGAAAAGCTAATTGGTGTTAATGGCTTACATGGAACTCAGGTGTTATTCATGGGTGTTCAAAAGGTAAGGGGAAAATGAAACAGAGATTCAAGATAATGACTTTATAATGGAAAAAATATAGAAGAAAGTATATAATATAGAAGAAGTCCCCCAATCATTCCAGGTTGCAACTAGGACCCTCAGGGTGGAAAGTACCTGATTTTGTTCCAGAAAAATGTGGTCAGAGTACTTACTACAGCAGAAAAAAGCAATTCCAGGGATACAAAGATGAGGAAATGGTGACTAAATAATTACAAACTCCAAAACTAGGACAGTCTGTTGAAAACAAGCCTCATGAACTTCCATGCTCTAGAATGGTAGGAATTTTAGGAATGTAGGACTGCAACTATTACCATCATTAAAAAAAGTCAACCAAGCAGATCTGGCATGTAAGTACTGTTAGATGCCAAGGATCTGTGGACCCAGATCCTCCTGAATGACTACTGAAAGAAAAGCTAAAACAACAAAAACTGGGTAGTTGTGTAATACCAGGACCACAATGTTATTTTTGCACTATAGTGGTTATAGTTAAAATATCTTTTGCTGCCTTTCAAATGTAAGGAATATATAGTAAACATCATCAAAATCTGTTTTTTGTTTCAAAGTATTCTTCACCAGTAACATCTTTCAAATTTAATGAACTTTATGGTTCATTTTTCCAACATCTGGTGATGGATCATCTTGGTCATGTGCTTTGGTCTAGTGAAAGGAGGGAGGGGCAGGGAGAGGGTTTATCTCAATTCAATTTGCTTAAATTCAGTTCAATTTAACAAAAATCATTAATCATCTATTGTATTTAGGGCATTCTGCTAGGCCCTAAGGATTAAAAAACAAAAAGAAAAAAACCACAAAAATTGAAAATGACCCATGCCCTTAAGGAGTTTGCATTCTAGAAGGGATAGTATCTCCACAGATAATTAAATTCATAGTGTATGAATAAAGTAATATAAGGTGTTTTTGATGTGGTTAGGTTAGGGGTACTGAAGACTCCAAAATACCAACATGTGAGGTCCTGCCAAATGAATTCCACTCCTCTTCTCAGCCAAAGAAAAGCAAAGTTTATTTAAAGTTCATTAAAAGTTCACATAGACTCTTAAAGTCTATGTAACAGATTGGGTAGACTCTTAAGGAGCCTCAGTATCTGTGACACTTGCATTGGACAGGTAGGCCAGAGCAAGTCTGTGCTAGGTCATTCTATGGTGCTCTCACATACATGGGGGCAAGAAGGGATCTTATATACAAGAAGGTTGTGGGAGGAATCTAGGGGGAGTCTAGAGGAGGAGTTTGGGGAAGGTCTTCAAAAGGAATTGATAAGGTCAGTGAGCTATTAAAGTGAGAAGTTGTTGGAGGCTACCTGGTGGGGTAGGCCAGTTCAGGGGAGGATTGATATTTTGATAGGCTCAAGGGTGAGAAGCAGATGGACAATGGAGGCCTAGTCTGGTAACAGAGGTCTGGGCAGAACCACAATGAAAAGCTTATGGCCTCTGCAAATGCCTCATCAAGTGGGAAGATTCAGTCAGAATTCAAGGGGGTTCCCAGAGCCTGCACTCATCAGTTTCAAGGGCTAGGTACAAGTCAGGAAAGTCTTTGTGTTGGTAGTGATATATGAACTAGGATTTGAAGAAAGTTAGGGGTTCTTTGAGATAGCATTGAGGAAGGAATCCATTCTAGGCATGGTTGGTTAGTTGTTCACAGAGCCAGGTATGAGATGCCATGTGTGGGGAATAGAGAGCAGTGTAGTTTTACTGGAACAGAGGATGTGTTAAGGGATGAAATATGAAAGATGTCTACTAAGAGAAGTGGGAATCAAACTGTGGAAAACTTTAAGTGCTAGGCCAACTATTGATATTTTATTCAAGTCACAGTGAGGAGTCACTGAAGATTTTATTTTTCCTGAGGTAGGATGAAGTGTTTTAAAAATATCGAATAGGCAGCTGTGTTAAGGAACATTTGGAGAAGGGAGAACCTGGAGTCAGAAAAATAAATTACAAGGCTACAACAATAGTTCAGGGAATAGGTAATAAGAACCTAAATTAGATTGGTGGTTATATGAGTGGAGAGAGGAAGGACTGACTTCCATGGATGTTGCAGAGGTAGGTTTAAAGTGTTTGACTATTGGGAATTAGCATTGAAGGAGAAGGGAAAGTCAAAGATGTCTCCAAGGTTATGTACCTGACTGACTAAAAGTGTCACTTCACCGTCATCAGAGGAGTGACTAAGGGGCATGAGAAATAGGTAGTATTATTCAGTTATTTCTATACCTGGAAAGTTGAGGTGTTTTCCTATAACTGCACATTAAGGTGAGAAGGAATAAGGAGCATACAGGAAATGGTGGAGTCTTCATTCAAAACCCTAACAGGCTCTGGGAACCCCCTTGAGCTCTCTTTGAATCTTCTCACTTGAGGTATTTGCCTGAGGCCATAAGCCTTTCACTGTGGTTTAGCCCAAATCTTTGTCACTAATTTAGGCCACCTTTGTGCAGCAACTTCCCACCCTTGATCCTCCCAAAATACCTATATCCAAATCTGTAACACCCTTGAACTGGCCTAGCCCACCCTTGTCTGTCTCCAGGTAGCCTCCACCAACTTCCCACCCTTAATCACTCATTACTGGAGTCTGACCTCATCTGACTCCTCCTGAAGACCCTCCCCAAATTTGTCCTCTAGACCACCCCTAGATTCCTCCCACAACCTTTCTGTATATCAGACCCCACCTTCCCTCCATGAAAATAAGAAGGCTGAGAATGATGCACAGACTCACTCTGTATCATGATTCTGGCCCACTTGTCCAATGCAAGCCTCATAGATACCTAGGCTCCTTAAGAGTCTACCCATTATGGCAAACTTTTAATAAACTTTGCTTTTCTTTGGCTGAAAGAAGACTTGAGTTGAATTCATTTGGCAGGACCCAGTATGTTGGTTTTTTGGGGTCTTGAGCACCCCTAACCCTATACCTCATCATTTTATGGTGACGCTCATCAATATGAAATAATTCTTAAATCACCTACAGAAAATTATAAGATCTTGGCCACTGAAAAAGAGAACCAATACCACACCAGTGTGGTGACATCTAGTGACTAGCAGACCTAGCAACCATGGATAGAGGGTGGGATTTAAAAACCAAGAATACCTGGGTTCAAATCTTTCCCCTGATACTTGATAGCATTGTGACCCTAAGAAAGTCACCTAATCTTTGTCTGCCTCAGTTTAAAGTAGAGATTAAAAAAAAAAAAGAATCTCCCTATTGTCTGGGGAGAGTGAAAACTTCTCAGTCAGTTTTGGATTGTTAACTGCCCTCCCCCCTCCATTACTGCTGTCAGTCAGCAGCAAGCCCTTTCTGATTTCCCTCTGTGGGCCCCTCCTCCCAGCCAGTGGGAGTCAGGGACAGCCCAGGCTCACTCCTCCTCCCTTGCTTTGTGACACTTTCCCCTTTCCCTTCCTTCAATCAGCATCCTTGTTCTTTGTAACCTATTTCCCAGCCACTGAGAGATAGTGACAGGCTTCCCTGTGACTTGCCATAGGGGAAGATTTTGACACTGAGACTTGAGTTGGCCTCTCAGCCAATGGGAGAGACGACAGTCAGTGAAGGTTGCTTGACTGCATTAGGGTTTAAAACCCTGCTCCCTCCGTATTGCCTCACCCCTCCCTCCTGATCAGTCATGGGGAAGACCACCCCCTTCCCCTGGGGAAGAGAATAAACTCCTGTTCTTATCCTAAGAGATTTCCACATTTTTAATTAAATTTTTGGATGGGGTTTTTCATCCCAAACACTCTTAAGATTGTAGTGAAGATCAAATGTACTTATATTTTTAAAGTACTTAGCACAGTGCTTGGCACATAATAGAACTTAATAAACCTTTTTCTCTCACTTCCTACCTCATAGAGTTGTTGTGGTACATATATTAACTGCTTTATAAATCTTTTAAACATCATACAAATATCATTGTTGTTGTCAACCTCATCTTCCTCCTCCTCTTCTTCCTCATCTTTGACTGAATCAGCCATGCTCTTTGGGCCTTAATAGAAAAAGCAATCTTTCAGTTATTTCAAGAGTGGGAGGCAGAGGTCAGAGAAGTTATGGAGAGAGAGAGCCTAAAGTAATAATAAAAAAAAAGTTTTCTGTAGTAGAGCCATCTCTGTGGAAAGGAGAACACCATCCAGTTCTTGCAGGATTGGTTCTAGAGAGTTTGAGTATAATTGAGAGAGCAGAATGTTGAATGCATGTAACTATGAACCCAGCTTGCCTCATCCCAGAGCTGCCAATTGGCTGAGGATGACTGATACCAGTTAAAAGGAGAATTCTCTCCAAATCAGCTAGAGGGAGGGAGAGAGGAAGGAAGGAAAGAAGGAAAGAAAGAAAGAAAGGAAGAAAGAAAGAAAGAAAGAAAGAAAGAAAGAAAGAAAGAAAGAAAGAAAGAAAGAAAGGAAGAAAGAAAGAAAGAAAGAAAGAAAGAAAGAAAGAAAGGAAGGAAGAAAGAAAGAAAAGAAAGAAAGAAAGAAAAAAGAAAGAAAGAAAAAAAGAAAGAAAAAAGAAAGAAAGAAAAAAAGAAAGAAAGAAAGAAAGAAAAAGAAAGAAAGAAAGGAAGGAAGAAAAGAAGGTTCCTTAGCCTCCTCCAGGCTTTTCTGCAGACTTTAGGTTGTTATGCAAAACAATCTGCATGGCAGCTTCCTGAGGCTGTGTTTCCCACAGAACTCCCTCCCACTTGGAGTGTACTTAACCTTGCCCCTCCCTTTCCCTTCTTGGCCACTCCAATGTTTTGATGCTGCATGGTACCCCCAGATTACAATCCCCTCATCTTGGTTAAAAGACCTTGTTTTTTTTCATTGTTTTGGCAGTCTTCTTTTTTTTTCACGTTGACAGAAGAAAAACACTTCATGTGGATAACACACAGTCACTCAAGGGAGGAAGTAGCTTCAAGGAGCAGGAATGCTAAAAGCAGAAAAGTGCCAATTGTGGACCATCAGGGAGTTAGCTCTGCCAATTGGGAGTCTAGTTGTGGAGAGGTGCAGACTTTGGGAGCCTAAATAAGCATCCTACTCAGTAGAGATCTTGTACTTATGGAGAAGTTTTGTGAGCCCTTTCTGATAAGAGAATGGACTTATAGGCCTTACAATTCTAGAGTAGTGGGTCTCACTAGGATATTATTCTGTTTGTCTTCATTCTTCCCACAGATGCTATTCATATTAATGAAAGAATACATCTCATATTTAAATGGGGAGAGGATTGTTCTGGAGATACTGTTTTCCTTCCAGAATATTCATTGAACCCAAGGCTAGCAGCTACACTCTAGTATATCAAACCCACTAGTTTGCACACAAATTGGGAGAGAAGACTAGAGGGGCTTCAATGTACCACCATTTAAAAAAAATAGAGCAAAGGGCTAAGATTGCAATTGTTAACAATCACATGTAATCATTACTCTATAAAAATCATCAATAATCTGCTGGAAAGTCATCAAAGTACTGCTCTGTGTTGGTAGGTTCTTAAAGAAAACATGTGAAAAATTGAGTAAAATAAAACAAAAGTAACAATCCTCTAGAGAACAACATATTTCCGCTCAGGATTGGCAGAATACATTAAACTAATTAGGTTAAAGACCTCAAAATATAGAATAATTGATTTCAAAAGAGAAGGGATTTTCAAGGTTGAATTCCATAATTTTACAGGTAAGGAAACTGAGACCTATAGGTCAATGGGTAGAAAGTAACGAGAATCAGTATTTGAACTCTGACTTCAGATCTAACATCCTTTTTTACTTCACCATGTTGCCTCCCAAGCAAAACTGCATCAGGAGACACTAGGTATCTCAATCTTCCCACTTCTAGTTAATAGCTGATGCCTGATTATAACAAAGTATCAACTTACATAGAAGCTTGGACAAAGAAAGACCTGAACACAACCAAACACCTTTTGAAGCAATACAGAGCTAAAAGCCAATGCCATTGGTCACTCAAGGTAGTGTATCTTCTAGGTTTAAACTAACTGATCAAGAAGCATGACATCATGGTGAGTTTAACAGACTGGAAATCAGAAGGTCTCAGTTCTCTTTATTGCTCTATCACTGGTCGACTGTGTGACCATGGGCAAGTTACTTAACTGCTGAGTCTCATCTGAATAATGAGAGATTTGAGCTAAGAAGCTAGAATTTGTATAGTGGTTAAGGTTTTCAAGACATTTTGCACGTTATTTCACTTAGTCCTTGAAACCTAGTGAAGTAGGTGCTGTTAATATTACCATTTTACATTTAACTGAGGCTGAGAGATATTAAGTGACTTGTCCAACATCATGCAGATAGGTAAATGTCTGAGGCAGGATCTGAACTTTGGTGTTTCTGTCTCTAAGTTCATAGTTCATATACCTTGTCACCTAGATGACATAGAATAATATTCAGCTCCTAAATTCCATGATTTTTTAAAAATTAACTTTTGTTTATTTTTAGTTTACATCATTTATTTCCATGAAATTTTGAGTCACAAATTTTCTCCCCATATTTCCCTACACAGCACCCCAAAACAGCTATCCCACCGTATAGCCCTTCCCCAAATCTGCTCTCTCCCATGTCCTCTGCTATCACCCCCTCTGACTTTCCAGTAGGGCAAGATGGATCTCCGTACCCCAGTGCCTGTATATATTAATTCCCAGTTGCATGTAATTAATAATAATTTTACATATGTGTGTGTATAAATATTTGATTATAGAACTTTAAATTCTAGATTATTTCCCTTTCTCCCTTTGTCACCCACCCCCACTGGAAAGACAAGCAATTAAATACAGACTGTACATGTGTAGTTATGGAGAACATCTCCACAAAGGACATATTGTGAAAGACTGACTATATTTCCCTCCATCCTATCCCCCACCCCCCCCACCCCCGTCCTATTCTCTGCTTTGTCCCTGTTCTTTTACAAAACTGTATTCTTCTAACACCCCTCCTCCTACCCTTTCCTCCCTTCCATCATTCCCTCTCTCATCCCCATCCCCCCTACTCTCCTGTAGGCCAAGATACCCAATTTAGAGTGTGTGTCATTCCTTCCCTAAGCCAAATTCAATGAGGGTACGGTTGACCCATTCCCTTTTGCATTCCTGTTCTTCCCCTCTACTGTAATAGTTATCCCTTGCCTTTTCTATATGAGATGATTAACCCCATTCTGTCTCTCCCTGTCTCTTCTCATTCTATTCCTCTCTCACTTTTCAATTTCACCTTTTAACTATCATCACTTCCTATTAAATTGATCCTGTGCCCTCTGTCTACACACACACACACACACACACACACACACACATATATATACACTCAGATATGTATTCATATGCATATATATATATATACCCTCCTATATAGACATATGTATATGTATACATATACATATATACATATATGTGTATATATCTATATCTATATCTATTTCTATATATACACATTTATATTTCCTTCACTTATTCTCATACTGAGAAAAGTTTCATAAGTTACAGTTATCACTTTTCCATGTTGGCATGTAAATAGTTCAACTTTGATAAGTTCCTTATGATTTCTTTTCCCTGTTTACCTTATCTTGCTTCTTGTATTTGAATGTCAAACTTTCTATTTAGCTCTGTTTTTTTTTTTTATCAAGAATGCTTGAAAGTCCTCCACCT
>JAQQSV010000767.1:48140-95981 GCA_028646515.1 Pseudochirops corinnae
TGAAGGAAATATAAATGTGTATATATAGAAATAGATATAGATATAGATATATACACATATATGTATATATGTATATGTATACATATACATATGTCTATATAGGAGGGTATATATATATATATGCATATGAATACATATCTGAGTGTATATATATGTGTGTGTGTGTGTGTGTGTGTGTGTGTGTGTAGACAGAGGGCACAGGATCAATTTAATAGGAAGTGATGATAGTTAAAAGGTGAAATTGAAAAGTGAGAGAGGAATAGAATGAGAAGAGACAGGGAGAGACAGAATGGGGTTAATCATCTCATATAGAAAAGGCAAGGGATAACTATTACAGTAGAGGGGAAGAACAGGAATGCAAAAGGGAATGGGTCAACCGTACCCTCATTGAATTTGGCTTAGGGAAGGAATGACACACACTCTAAATTGGGTATCTTGGCCTACAGGAGAGTAGGGGGGATGGGGATGAGAGAGGGAATGATGGAAGGGAGGAAAGGGTAGGAGGAGGGGTGTTAGAAGAATACAGTTTTGTAAAAGAACAGGGACAAAGCAGAGAATAGGACGGGGGTGGGGGGGGTGGGGGATAGGATGGAGGGAAATATAGTCAGTCTTTCACAATATGTCCTTTGTGGAGATGTTCTCCATAACTACACATGTACAGTCTGTATTTAATTGCTTGTCTTTCCAGTGGGGGTGGGTGACAAAGGGAGAAAGGGAAATAATCTAGAATTTAAAGTTCTATAATCAAATATTTATACACACACATATGTAAAATTATTATTAATTACATGCAACTGGGAATTAATATATACAGGCACTGGGGTACGGAGATCCATCTTGCCCTACTGGAAAGTCAGAGGGGGTGATAGCAGAGGACATGGGAGAGAGCAGATTTGGGGAAGGGCTATACGGTGGGATAGCTGTTTTGGGGTGCTGTGTAGGGAAATATGGGGAGAAAATTTGTGACTCAAAATTTCATGGAAATAAATGATGTAAACTAAAAATAAACAAAAGTTAATTTTTAAAAAATCATGGAATTTAGGAGCTGAATATTATTCTATGTCATCTAGGTGACAAGGTATATGAACTATGAACTTAGAGACAGAAACACCAAAGTTCAGATCCTGCCTCAGACATTTACCTATCTGCATGATGTTGGACAAGTCACTTAATATCTCTCAGCCTCAGTTAAATGTAAAATGGTAATATTAACAGCACCTACTTCACTAGGTTTCAAGGACTAAGTGAAATAACGTGCAAAATGTCTTGAAAACCTTAACCACTATACAAATTCTAGCTTCTTAGCTCAAATCTCTCATTATTCAGATGAGACTCAGCAGTTAAGTAACTTGCCCATGGTCACACAGTCGACCAGTGATAGAGCAATAAAGAGAACTGAGACCTTCTGATTTCCAGTCTGTTAAACTCACCATGATGTCATGCTTCTTGATCAGTTAGTTTAAACCTAGAAGATACACTACCTTGAGTGACCAATGGCATTGGCTTTTAGCTCTGTATTGCTTCAAAAGGTGTTTGGTTGTGTTCAGGTCTTTCTTTGTCCAAGCTTCTATGTAAGTTGATACTTTGTTATAATCAGGCATCAGCTATTAACTAGAAGTGGGAAGATTGAGATACCTAGTGTCTCCTGATGCAGTTTTGCTTGGGAGGCAACATGGTGAAGTAAAAAAGGATGTTAGATCTGAAGTCAGAGTTCAAATACTGATTCTCGTTACTTTCTACCCATTGACCTATAGGTCTCAGTTTCCTTACCTGTAAAATTATGGAATTCAACCTTGAAAATCCCTTCTCTTTTGAAATCAATTATTCTATATTTTGAGGTCTTTAACCTAATTAGTTTAATGTATTCTGCCAATCCTGAGCGGAAATATGTTGTTCTCTAGAGGATTGTTACTTTTGTTTTATTTTACTCAATTTTTCACATGTTTTCTTTAAGAACCTACCAACACAGAGCAGTACTTTGATGACTTTCCAGCAGATTATTGATGATTTTTATAGAGTAATGATTACATGTGATTGTTAACAATTGCAATCTTAGCCCTTTGCTCTATTTTTTTTAAATGGTGGTACATTGAAGCCCCTCTAGTCTTCTCTCCCAATTTGTGTGCAAACTAGTGGGTTTGATATACTAGAGTGTAGCTGCTAGCCTTGGGTTCAATGAATATTCTGGAAGGAAAACAGTATCTCCAGAACAATCCTCTCCCCATTTAAATATGAGATGTATTCTTTCATTAATATGAATAGCATCTGTGGGAAGAATGAAGACAAACAGAATAATATCCTAGTGAGACCCACTACTCTAGAATTGTAAGGCCTATAAGTCCATTCTCTTATCAGAAAGGGCTCACAAAACTTCTCCATAAGTACAAGATCTCTACTGAGTAGGATGCTTATTTAGGCTCCCAAAGTCTGCACCTCTCCACAACTAGACTCCCAATTGGCAGAGCTAACTCCCTGATGGTCCACAATTGGCACTTTTCTGCTTTTAGCATTCCTGCTCCTTGAAGCTACTTCCTCCCTTGAGTGACTGTGTGTTATCCACATGAAGTGTTTTTCTTCTGTCAACGTGAAAAAAAAAGAAGACTGCCAAAACAATGAAAAAAAACAAGGTCTTTTAACCAAGATGAGGGGATTGTAATCTGGGGGTACCATGCAGCATCAAAACATTGGAGTGGCCAAGAAGGGAAAGGGAGGGGCAAGGTTAAGTACACTCCAAGTGGGAGGGAGTTCTGTGGGAAACACAGCCTCAGGAAGCTGCCATGCAGATTGTTTTGCATAACAACCTAAAGTCTGCAGAAAAGCCTGGAGGAGGCTAAGGAACCTTCTTTTCTTCCTTCCTTTCTTTCTTTCTTTTTCTTTCTTTCTTTCTTTCTTTTTTTCTTTCTTTCTTTTTTCTTTCTTTTTTTCTTTCTTTCTTTTTTCTTTCTTTCTTTCTTTTCTTTCTTTCTTCCTTCCTTTCTTTCTTTCTTTCTTTCTTTCTTTCTTTCTTTCTTCCTTTCTTTCTTTCTTTCTTTCTTTCTTTCTTTCTTTCTTTCTTTCTTTCTTTCTTTCTTCCTTTCTTTCTTTCTTTCCTTCTTTCCTTCCTTCCTCTCTCCCTCCCTCTAGCTGATTTGGAGAGAATTCTCCTTTTAACTGGTATCAGTCATCCTCAGCCAATTGGCAGCTCTGGGATGAGGCAAGCTGGGTTCATAGTTACATGCATTCAACATTCTGCTCTCTCAATTATACTCAAACTCTCTAGAACCAATCCTGCAAGAACTGGATGGTGTTCTCCTTTCCACAGAGATGGCTCTACTACAGAAAACTTTTTTTTTATTATTACTTTAGGCTCTCTCTCTCCATAACTTCTCTGACCTCTGCCTCCCACTCTTGAAATAACTGAAAGATTGCTTTTTCTATTAAGGCCCAAAGAGCATGGCTGATTCAGTCAAAGATGAGGAAGAAGAGGAGGAGGAAGATGAGGTTGACAACAACAATGATATTTGTATGATGTTTAAAAGATTTATAAAGCAGTTAATATATGTACCACAACAACTCTATGAGGTAGGAAGTGAGAGAAAAAGGTTTATTAAGTTCTATTATGTGCCAAGCACTGTGCTAAGTACTTTAAAAATATAAGTACATTTGATCTTCACTACAATCTTAAGAGTGTTTGGGATGAAAAACCCCATCCAAAAATTTAATTAAAAATGTGGAAATCTCTTAGGATAAGAACAGGAGTTTATTCTCTTCCCCAGGGGAAGGGGGTGGTCTTCCCCATGACTGATCAGGAGGGAGGGGTGAGGCAATACGGAGGGAGCAGGGTTTTAAACCCTAATGCAGTCAAGCAACCTTCACTGACTGTCGTCTCTCCCATTGGCTGAGAGGCCAACTCAAGTCTCAGTGTCAAAATCTTCCCCTATGGCAAGTCACAGGGAAGCCTGTCACTATCTCTCAGTGGCTGGGAAATAGGTTACAAAGAACAAGGATGCTGATTGAAGGAAGGGAAAGGGGAAAGTGTCACAAAGCAAGGGAGGAGGAGTGAGCCTGGGCTGTCCCTGACTCCCACTGGCTGGGAGGAGGGGCCCACAGAGGGAAATCAGAAAGGGCTTGCTGCTGACTGACAGCAGTAATGGAGGGGGGAGGGCAGTTAACAATCCAAAACTGACTGAGAAGTTTTCACTCTCCCCAGACAATAGGGAGATTCTTTTTTTTTTTTAATCTCTACTTTAAACTGAGGCAGACAAAGATTAGGTGACTTTCTTAGGGTCACAATGCTATCAAGTATCAGGGGAAAGATTTGAACCCAGGTATTCTTGGTTTTTAAATCCCACCCTCTATCCATGGTTGCTAGGTCTGCTAGTCACTAGATGTCACCACACTGGTGTGGTATTGGTTCTCTTTTTCAGTGGCCAAGATCTTATAATTTTCTGTAGGTGATTTAAGAATTATTTCATATTGATGAGCGTCACCATAAAATGATGAGGTATAGGGTTAGGGGTGCTCAAGACCCCAAAAAACCAACATACTGGGTCCTGCCAAATGAATTCAACTCAAGTCTTCTTTCAGCCAAAGAAAAGCAAAGTTTATTAAAAGTTTGCCATAATGGGTAGACTCTTAAGGAGCCTAGGTATCTATGAGGCTTGCATTGGACAAGTGGGCCAGAATCATGATACAGAGTGAGTCTGTGCATCATTCTCAGCCTTCTTATTTTCATGGAGGGAAGGTGGGGTCTGATATACAGAAAGGTTGTGGGAGGAATCTAGGGGTGGTCTAGAGGACAAATTTGGGGAGGGTCTTCAGGAGGAGTCAGATGAGGTCAGACTCCAGTAATGAGTGATTAAGGGTGGGAAGTTGGTGGAGGCTACCTGGAGACAGACAAGGGTGGGCTAGGCCAGTTCAAGGGTGTTACAGATTTGGATATAGGTATTTTGGGAGGATCAAGGGTGGGAAGTTGCTGCACAAAGGTGGCCTAAATTAGTGACAAAGATTTGGGCTAAACCACAGTGAAAGGCTTATGGCCTCAGGCAAATACCTCAAGTGAGAAGATTCAAAGAGAGCTCAAGGGGGTTCCCAGAGCCTGTTAGGGTTTTGAATGAAGACTCCACCATTTCCTGTATGCTCCTTATTCCTTCTCACCTTAATGTGCAGTTATAGGAAAACACCTCAACTTTCCAGGTATAGAAATAACTGAATAATACTACCTATTTCTCATGCCCCTTAGTCACTCCTCTGATGACGGTGAAGTGACACTTTTAGTCAGTCAGGTACATAACCTTGGAGACATCTTTGACTTTCCCTTCTCCTTCAATGCTAATTCCCAATAGTCAAACACTTTAAACCTACCTCTGCAACATCCATGGAAGTCAGTCCTTCCTCTCTCCACTCATATAACCACCAATCTAATTTAGGTTCTTATTACCTATTCCCTGAACTATTGTTGTAGCCTTGTAATTTATTTTTCTGACTCCAGGTTCTCCCTTCTCCAAATGTTCCTTAACACAGCTGCCTATTCGATATTTTTAAAACACTTCATCCTACCTCAGGAAAAATAAAATCTTCAGTGACTCCTCACTGTGACTTGAATAAAATATCAATAGTTGGCCTAGCACTTAAAGTTTTCCACAGTTTGATTCCCACTTCTCTTAGTAGACATCTTTCATATTTCATCCCTTAACACATCCTCTGTTCCAGTAAAACTACACTGCTCTCTATTCCCCACACATGGCATCTCATACCTGGCTCTGTGAACAACTAACCAACCATGCCTAGAATGGATTCCTTCCTCAATGCTATCTCAAAGAACCCCTAACTTTCTTCAAATCCTAGTTCATATATCACTACCAACACAAAGACTTTCCTGACTTGTACCTAGCCCTTGAAACTGATGAGTGCAGGCTCTGGGAACCCCCTTGAATTCTGACTGAATCTTCCCACTTGATGAGGCATTTGCAGAGGCCATAAGCTTTTCATTGTGGTTCTGCCCAGACCTCTGTTACCAGACTAGGCCTCCATTGTCCATCTGCTTCTCACCCTTGAGCCTATCAAAATATCAATCCTCCCCTGAACTGGCCTACCCCACCAGGTAGCCTCCAACAACTTCTCACTTTAATAGCTCACTGACCTTATCAATTCCTTTTGAAGACCTTCCCCAAACTCCTCCTCTAGACTCCCCCTAGATTCCTCCCACAACCTTCTTGTATATAAGATCCCTTCTTGCCCCCATGTATGTGAGAGCACCATAGAATGACCTAGCACAGACTTGCTCTGGCCTACCTGTCCAATGCAAGTGTCACAGATACTGAGGCTCCTTAAGAGTCTACCCAATCTGTTACATAGACTTTAAGAGTCTATGTGAACTTTTAATGAACTTTAAATAAACTTTGCTTTTCTTTGGCTGAGAAGAGGAGTGGAATTCATTTGGCAGGACCTCACATGTTGGTATTTTGGAGTCTTCAGTACCCCTAACCTAACCACATCAAAAACACCTTATATTACTTTATTCATACACTATGAATTTAATTATCTGTGGAGATACTATCCCTTCTAGAATGCAAACTCCTTAAGGGCATGGGTCATTTTCAATTTTTGTGGTTTTTTTCTTTTTGTTTTTTAATCCTTAGGGCCTAGCAGAATGCCCTAAATACAATAGATGATTAATGATTTTTGTTAAATTGAACTGAATTTAAGCAAATTGAATTGAGATAAACCCTCTCCCTGCCCCTCCCTCCTTTCACTAGACCAAAGCACATGACCAAGATGATCCATCACCAGATGTTGGAAAAATGAACCATAAAGTTCATTAAATTTGAAAGATGTTACTGGTGAAGAATACTTTGAAACAAAAAACAGATTTTGATGATGTTTACTATATATTCCTTACATTTGAAAGGCAGCAAAAGATATTTTAACTATAACCACTATAGTGCAAAAATAACATTGTGGTCCTGGTATTACACAACTACCCAGTTTTTGTTGTTTTAGCTTTTCTTTCAGTAGTCATTCAGGAGGATCTGGGTCCACAGATCCTTGGCATCTAACAGTACTTACATGCCAGATCTGCTTGGTTGACTTTTTTTAATGATGGTAATAGTTGCAGTCCTACATTCCTAAAATTCCTACCATTCTAGAGCATGGAAGTTCATGAGGCTTGTTTTCAACAGACTGTCCTAGTTTTGGAGTTTGTAATTATTTAGTCACCATTTCCTCATCTTTGTATCCCTGGAATTGCTTTTTTCTGCTGTAGTAAGTACTCTGACCACATTTTTCTGGAACAAAATCAGGTACTTTCCACCCTGAGGGTCCTAGTTGCAACCTGGAATGATTGGGGGACTTCTTCTATATTATATACTTTCTTCTATATTTTTTCCATTATAAAGTCATTATCTTGAATCTCTGTTTCATTTTCCCCTTACCTTTTGAACACCCATGAATAACACCTGAGTTCCATGTAAGCCATTAACACCAATTAGCTTTTCCAAAAGGATATTTACTTCAAAATTATAAGAAAAAAGTACATAATCCCCAGCCCCAGCTCCCACCCACAACAACTGGAAAGGCATACTTTCTACTATATCACCTCGGTTTCTGGGGAGAATGAGCTCAGGCTTAACTTGGTTTCTATAGTAAGTTTACCAACAAGTTCACAATTAAATGTTTCATGCCACACACTTTACCCCTAAACAATTTAGAGCAGAACAGATACACTCTGCTTCTTGTTTGCCATGATGACTAGGGTGTTCATACTTTGTAATGAAGAAAAATCTGAATTGGCTGCTGACCTAGAATTCAGGGAATATATTAAAAGTTCAATCCCTTCTAACACGATTCTATGAGCTTCTTGGGGGTGTTACAGATATAAGTGCTTAAGGATGTTATTTGTTCTACCTACTCACAAACTATGATCTATCTCATGGCTTCTTAGGCTAGCATGTATCTGAAATGGAGCCAGCTTCTGTTTATGTTTTCTTTTCTTTTTCTTTTTCTTTTCCTTTTTTTTGGTATAGAGTTTAGTGAGATCCTGAAAGGCTGCTGACATATCCTCTCTTTCCTAGATGTTTAAACACCAATGCAGTACCTACTGGAACAGTTGCAATTAAAAGAGCAGTAAGGCAAATTGATCTAATGGAAAAGAGTGACATGCAGAGAAAAAAAGGAGCCATTGTAATGAAAGAGCCCACTTGGCATTGATTAGGCTGTACTTAGTAGACATGAAATGTAAAATGACTAATTAGCAGCCCCCCCAAAGGAAACTAATGGCAAATGTCTCAATATGTCTTGAATATTAGACTCTCAATTAATTGCAATCATTCTATGGTTCTCTTTGTTCAATGAAGCTGACCTTGCCTGATCCCAGAGCCATAAATTGAGTGAGGACCATCAAAACCAGTTAAAAGAGAGCTACAGAAACCACACCTAGCTTTCTTTATGGACTCTCAGTTGTTATAGAAAACAACTTAAAAAACAGATTCTTGAGTCTGTGACTCCCATGAGACCCCCTCTCTGTTGATATATATTTAACCCTACCCCCCCCTCTGCTCCTCTTGGGCACCACCAAAGGGTGCTGTGGTGACCCCAAACTGTAATTTCCTTTCTTCAATTAAAGATCCTAGTTTTTGCTATTTTCATAGTCTATTTCAGGTCGACATCTTTATTACTGAACGTTCCTTTTTTCTGCTTACTTATTTCATACCTGTTTCACCTTTATGTTTGGGTATATTTTTTATTTCTTCCCCCTTGCTGGGAAAGAGCTACAAGAATAGACCTATACAACCTGCAGCCCACTGACTGCTTATGTCCCTCAAGTTTTTTTCCGAAGGATCTCTGGTGGCCATTAAAAAATTTATATGAAAACATTCTTTGTACGTAAAGGAAATCCTTTGGTGGGCTGCAGGTTGTAGAGGCCTGTCCTAGAACAAAGCCAAAAATAAAATAATTTCACGTAAATCTGACCTCACTGTGCAAGCACTGGGGAACTTAGTTTCCCTTATTGAGAAGACACGGAACCCCATAAAAATGAATGAAGGGCAAATTGTGAGATGAAGAACTGGGCTTCTTGAAGGTCTGGTGTTCTGAGCCTAACAGCATATGGATAGTTACTGTACTTGACATACCTCCTTCAATAATCTATATTTTTATCAGTGGGCTTGTTGGGGAGAGATGGGGGACAGGAAATTTTTACTCTTTAGAGAATTTGTTGATGATCTCTCTAAACTTACTGAGACTGATTTCAGGCAATAGATGTGTAGTTCACCAAAAGGATCATACTTGGACACTTCTCTCCTAGTTAGGACCTGTTAGTGTTTTTGCTTCCCTAGAAGAGCCTTTGAGAACCCAGGGTCACCTTTGTGCTATGCTGAGGCATTCAAGTAGGATTTCACATAGATGAAAAAGTAATAAAGTTGATCCTTGACTTTATAATGTCAAAATATGAATTGCTCGACTGATTTTACTATAGAGGCCCTTTAAAGAGAAGTTTTATTGATAACTTTCACTTTTAAATCACAATCCTTTCTGGAAATACTGCTCTTTTTTTTCTGTATGCTTCTACACTGAACTCTCTGTTGATCAAAGTAGAACAACTGAACAAATGCAACTGACATGGTGACCTTGTGGCTAACATTTATAATATTTTGCCCTAATAATTTCCTATTTTTCTGCTATTACAATGGAGGTGTGTTTCATTATATTTTCTCCAAGAACATTATTAGCTTTCAATTTCTTCAGGGTTCATCATCCTATTAAGTATCTTTTCATTTATATTATTGCACATGTTATGTATATTTTATTTCTGCTTATTTCATTCTGTATTTGATCATACAAACCTTCTTATATTCCATAAAATACTCATATTTGACATTCTTTACAACATAGTACTCTTCCATCACATTAATGTACTACAATTCTTTCAGCTACTTCCTAATCTGAAGACATGTACTTTGTTTCCTTTTCTTTACTGCCAAAGATTTCTGCTATGAGTATTTATATATATATATTGAACATTTTAAATCTATCTATAACCTTCATGGTTGTTATGCCTTGTAGTAGGATTCTAAGTCAAGAGGGTCAAGGAGGGAAATCATTTTTCTAGCATAATTACAAATTCATATCTGAAATATGTATGTCATATCACAGCTCCACCCACTGTACATTAGTGGTCTTGTTTTCTCAAAACCCTATAAGGTACTTATTTTTGTCCAAAAAGCTTTTAGGAAATTAACAAAACAGTTCCTGCAGAAATTAAAAAAAAACAAAATCTTTGCCTTTTGTTTTATCCCTCATCCTCATCTTTGGGAGAAACTCCAGAAGATTGTGATCTTATCATTGGAAATGATATGATGATGATGATCGTTGGAAAATCTTTAATTTCACACCTCATCTTTCAAAAGATAGGTTTCATTTATTCTTGTAAAAACACATATGCATATTTTGATTTCTCTGCCTCAGTATATAGTTGTATTTCAGTAAATAGTTGAGCAACAGAGTAGGATGGGAACACTGTATAAGGGTTTCTTGTCAATATACCATCTGGAAAACAGCTTTGTAGCCACTCTTTTGATATTAGCTTATTCAATGGAATTGAATTTTTCATTGAATTCAATGGAAAAAAAGAGAAATGTTTTAGAAGTGCTAACTTTTTTTAGGTCAAAATAGTAAAAAAATCAGATTCAAATAGAAACAAGGGTCACTAATCCATATAATAAAGATCCCTGAGGACCGTATATTGATTAGTTTTAAAATCTATTGTTATTCATTATTTATTTTTTGTTGTTAAATATTTCCCAAATACATTTTAATCTGGTTCAAACTGCACCAGGGAGTGTTGTCGTCTGCATTAGCCCAGACAGCAGGTTGACAATTCTGGTCTAGAAGATTGGATTAGATTCTGAAACCAGTTATGGATACCATCAGCTTTCCTTTACAGTGCGTCTAGGGTATTTTCAGCTAACAACAGTGAATGTGATAGCAGCACAAGGCATGAAAATTAATTTTTTGTGGGATGATCCCCAAACCATTGGTTGGTTCAAATTGTTTGCCACAGTAATCTGTATTTGCATTTGCATAGCAAGTAGAAGGCTAGATATGGATTTAAGGAGAATTGAGCTGGAATCCTGCCTCAGTCAGTTACTAGTGATAGGACTCTTGACAAGTCATTTAACCTCTCTTGGTCCCAGTTTGCTCATGTGTAAAATGACTAACTCACAAGGTTTTTGAGAGAATAAAATGAAATAATATATGGAAATTTCTCTTCGATCCTTAGATTACTATATAAATATGATATAGTTGTTACTAATAATTATTTTCTAAATGATATTTTACTTGAAAACCTTTCTAGATGCAACTTCTTTCACTAATAATTAGTGGGTTGACAACATGTTTGAAAGACTTGGATTCATAAGACATGTGTTCCAATTCTGGGTCTGATATTTACTAAGTGTGACCATGGAATAGTTATTCAACTTTCTTCATACTTTTCTCCACTGTTAAAGGGGGATATAAATAATTTTGCTATGTAAATCATAGAGTTGCTTTGAGAAAAGTGAGTTATGAACTTGAAACTATTATGAAACTTGGAGCTGTTATTATTAGTATGCAACATCTTCAAAATATTTTGATTATATAATGGTAAAATAAACAGACTGGAAACTTTCTGCATTAGAGAACACTACCATGAATTAACTATTTATTAGCTTATCTTTGAAAGGTTCACTTTTAGAAAGTAAGTGAAAATCTCATGGAAAATAATGGACTTAAACATGAAATCTTCAAAACTGTAAATAATCAAAAGGCCATCTAATTCAAATGAGGATGTTACTTGATAAATGAAAAGGTTTTCATTTGGAGCATGAAGTTGTTTTCATCACCCTACTTCAATTCAAGCACAAAAAATCCTTATGCTCCTACTATGTGCAAGAAACTGATGAGGTTTAGGCTCTTTTTTTTTTTTTTGTACAGACTTCAAAAAGTGTTTAGATTTCTGTTTGGCTTTTGCTTTACATTTGCATGTACATTCATGTTATCTCCTGTGAAAATTAACCCTTCAAAAAGAAGTAGAAAAAGTTAACTTTTGAAAAATTCTTACTAATATTACAAGGAGATTTCACATAAGTAACATATATATATGTTACTGGATCTGGTGGATCTGGAGTATGAATTCATATTTGACCTTCAATGCTTACAAGTTGTGTGACTGTGGAGAAGTCAGTTAATCTTTATCTGCCTCAGTTTTCTCATCTGCAAAATGGGGTTAATAATAGCATTTACTTTATTGCGAGAAAAAAATGAGAAAATAGTTGTAAATCACTTTTTATACTTTAAAGTGCTATATAAATGCTAGCTAGCTATTTTTATTCCCTTACACTTCTTGTTTCTAAATAATGAAGATTTGGGAAATTCTTGACTCATGTAATTTTTTTGTATAAAAGAATTTGTGGGGCAGAGGGGTTTCATCTTTTTAAAAAACCGAGTACTCTTGGGTAAGTAGTAGAAACTGAAACTTCACAGCTAAATAGAATTAAAGATCTATTAAAATGTAAATGACTTGGCTCAACTTTATTTTAAACAAATGAGACAATTGCCATGAAGACAAGAAATATCAAGGGGACAAGTCTCTAATGGATAGGCATGAAGTCTGTGTGATTTGCTGATTCTAATAATAGAGTTAGTCATGGTGCCCACTGCCAATATACCTGGAATAGGTGATCCTCAAATGTAGGTTCAACATATGGGGCACTGAAGAAAGATTTCAAAGATTTCTCTTTCTTTAGAGTATTAGATTTTGCAAAACCCATTAGGTGTCAGGGTTGGAACTAAGAAAACACTCACTCTAGCTGGTTAAATCAAATTGTTAATCAGGTAAAAGATACAGAATAGAAACATACAGTGCATTATTCATATAGACAGACCCAGGATCCAGGATGGCCAAGCCTTAGTTACTTAGTGGCATAAACATCATAGGAGTATTCATTACCCAAAGATCAATAGCAAACACAGATGTTAGTTTAAGTGCTAAATATGGGTGAAGGTTTTTTTTACAAATAAAATAATAATAAAAGTCTGTTGGGCCTATATATGCAGACACTTTAAACAATCACATTCAGCTCTTGTCGCAAGAACTGGCCCAGTTTTCAGATTTTACAATTATGTGGATCCACTAGTTGTCATTTGAAGAACTGTATAGTGCAAGCAACCTGAGTGGACACAAATCCTAGATCAGTCCATTCATTAAGTCAAAGAATGTCTCAAAGGTTATGGGGCACTTCAGCTTGCCTATCAATGGGTAAAGACTTGATTAAATGCAGAAGGGGAATGGGACACAATCTAAAATAAAGTAAGTCTACTTAATCCATGCAAATACAGGGGGAGTTTAGCAAATGCAATAGTCTACTTGGAAGAAGCTGGGAAGCCTGCTTTTAACAAATAGTGATGGAATTCAATGGAGCTGCCTGAATGGGAACATAAGCAGATATTTTGCAGTTGGCTCCAGTCTTCTAGCTATAGGATCAAGAGGAACTTTTGATTGGCTATATAGCTGGAACAGGGGGCTTTTAAAAGACCCCAGTTCCCTTCTCTTTCTGCTAACTCTTTCCTGCCTAGTCATACTCCAAAGAGAGGAGGAAGACAATGATGTAATGGAGGAGTACTCAGGCTCTCCCCATCAGAGACCAACATGTGGCCCATAAATACATCCTTAGTTCTGTGCCTTGGAGTTTGTTTTTTTTCATTAAAGATAATAAAATCTAACATTACTATAGTACTTTAAGGTTTGAAAAGCTCTTCACAAATATTTTCTTTAATCCTCACAATAACACAGGGAAGTAGATGGTATTATTATCTTCATTTTACAGATGAGGAAATCGAGGCAGGAAGATGTTAAGTGAATTGCTCAGGATCATACAGTAAGTATCTGAGTCAGGATTTGAATTCAGGTGAAGGTGATTGGAGGCTACAACCTTGGGAGTTTTTAAAGGTCAGGAAAGTAAGCAAACAGGGGTGCTTGGAGTAGATTTTGTGCTGGGGTTTGTAACCTGGCAATTTGCCTTAGAGATTCTCAGGAATGAGGAGTGAGTTTTAGAATCCAGAACTGGTGGCTGACACAGAGACTCATCCAATCAATTAGCCAATCAACAACTATTTATTAACTCCTTAATATTCATGCCACTCCTTATGCTAAGTGCTGGAGATGTGAAGAAAGGCAAAATCATGATTCCCGTCATCAAGTGGTTCACATTCTAGTCGGGGAGATAAAGTGAAAGCAACTATGTACATACAAAATACATACAGTATAAATGGGAGGTGATCTCCAAGGGAAGGTTCCAATGTGGAGGGAACTGACTGAATGAATGAACAATTGATATATCACATATGCTTAGAAATAGAAACACATTGAGTTTCCATATGTATGACTGCAATTCCGACTGAGCATGCTCCAAGGTGGTGGGTAGGGAAGAAGAATTCCACGTATGAGTTCATCTTTAAAAACTACTGGCAAAATTTAAACTCTACATTCACTGAACACTAAATGGTTGCCATATTGAATTCCATCTTATTTAACCTACATAGAAATATAATTGCATTATTAAACTGTGACTAGTAAAGCAGGTTCATAGGGTCATAGATTTAGAGATGTGAAAGGCTTTCAAGATCATTTCTAATTCCCTCACTTTATAGTTAAGGAAACTGCAGAACAGATTGTCTGTTCTTCAACAATCAATGAATCAAAAAGGATATAGTAAGCAATTATTTGTGCTAGGCCTTAGAGACACATATCATAAAAAAAAAAATCCCAATTTCAGGGTGTGTGCCTTCTATTGGGGAAGAGTACATATGTAAATACATGTGTGTGTGTGAGTGTGTGTGTGTGTGTGTGTGTATGTGTATGGAGAAAGAGAGAAATTAATGCATAGATATCTATATCTATGTACATAAATATAGAAAGAAAAAAGAGAAAGAGAAAAAGAAAGAGAGAATAAATGCAAATTATATACATGATAGCCAAATTCAATAGTAGTTGGAGGAATCAGAAAAGATAATGTAAGAAGGTGGTTCTTGAGCAACATATTGAAGGAAGACAGGTTCTGTGATGCACACAGAGGTATGTGATAGTATGATTGTAATATTAATGGGACTTAAGATCTTCCCCACCCATTAATAGGTCTCCTGTGAAGTCTCTTAAGGAAAGTTTGCTTAGGGGAGGCTTGTTTGTAGGAAGGCTTTCACACCTTTGCTAATTTCTAACTAGGCACTGAGTCAGGAGGGTTGTGATGCCTTCTGCCTCTGAGAAGTGTGTGTATACTCTGAGTTGGTATTTTGCTTTGTGGGCTCCCTTATGAGAAGGACCTTGTGATTCCCTGGTGGCTCTATATTCAGAACTCCCTGACTGCTCCGATATAAAGACTCTTTCAATCCAGGAATGTATGTAAAGTGTATAGGTGATTCAGGCAGTGAGAGCTCTGTCTATTAGTCTTTATTTCTCTGTTTGTATTTTCTCTGAAATTTAGGGTGCTGACTTTTCCTCCAAACTAATGAATGTAATTTTTAACAAAGGTTGTGGACCCCTTAAATAGCTGTCTTTCCTAGTAAAGCAGATCGAAGAACCTTTGCTAACAGCCATCCTGGGTATGCCAGTGTAGTTGTCTCTACAATGGTATATTCTAGGCAAGGGGTAATGGCCAGGGCAAAGACAGAAATGGGAGATAGTGTCTTAATACAAACTTAGGAAGGTTTGGAATATCAAGTCCATTATAGGGAAAGGTGGAAATCTCCCTTATCTGACATGTTGCAAGATGAAAAGACTCGAGGACATAGAGACAAGGCCTCTTGTCACTGCCAGGAAGAAGGAAGGATGCCTTGCCATTGGGGGTATATTTTGAATCTAATTGTTGTAATTCTACCCTCACCAAGACAAGACTTTGGGATGTAGCAGTAGATGCTAGTCTAAATCATTATAATCCTGAACAATGACTTATGCCTTTAGGAAGACAACTAGTATGGCTAGAATGTAGAATGGGGAGCAGAGCATCACATGATAAAATGGAGAGGACAGAAAGTAAAACAAGTCAGGTTTATTGAGGAAGAAGGCCAGAAAATGAAGGGGTAGTCAGGGAAAGTAGACACAAAATCCTTTGGAATCTTGTGTGGAGTTTGAGGCATCCAAAATGGCAAAACAGGATGAGTTTTCCTAAGGTTCCTATCTGAGTTAAATAGGACCAGACATTGCAGTCTGAGGAATACTCCTCAGACCTGGAGTATGGATCAAGGTTGAGTTGACTGATCCTCGTTAAGGTAGGAAATTGAAGGCTAGTTGATATTCATACTTCCTTGCCAGTAGGAAAAAGGCGCTTTGGCCAGTACTGCCAAGATTTACTTAGGATTGACTATGGTTTTTAAGCTCTCACCATAGGTGAGGAACATAGAGAAATCCAGTTTAGCAAGACCTCACTTTCCATTAAAGAGAGAGGTATAGGAAGGTAGATATAATAGTAATAATAATAATAAATATTAAAAGTTTGTTTCTTTGAAGTTTTCAAAGGACTTTAACATGTGTTGTTGTATTTGATCATCTCAACCTCTTTGTAACTTAGGTGTGATTATTATACTCATCCTTTAGATGAGAAAACTGAAGCTGAGAGGTGTTAAATGACTTTTTTGGTATCATGAGGTCTTGTTCTAGACATTGTGTTACTTAGCTTCATGTGTGTGTGTGTATGTGTGTGTGTTTGTGTCTGTTTATACACTTATATATGTATATGTGTATCAAGGGTGGTCATTTATTTTGTGAAGGATGATATATTTTATACTCAATACATGTAATTTTAATTTGAATATTATTTTATTGTTCTCATTAGAATTCAATATATTTTATTGTAGAGACTATATTGTTCTTTGTCTTTGTAGTAGGCACTTATTACATGTTTGCTGAATTAGTGAAAGTCAATTTCTAAACAAAATTTTCATTAGAGGAATAGCAATGTAATGTAATTACAACATAACGTAATTGTAATTACAGTTTATATAAGAAGAGGAAGCCAAATAATAACTCACTAATGATCTGGAGATGAAGAATTATTATTTGGACAAGAGAGTTAAGTTTCCTGCTTTTTCATAAAGTATTAAAAAAAGAAGCTTTGTTAGAGTACAAAGGAAGACTGTTTCTTACACATGAACATTTGTCTAAGAATTTATTTTTTTAGGTGACACAAAGCATTCTCTGACCTTCAGTGAGGATTTTTTTTTACTTAGATATTCAACAAAACCTAAATTATGGTGTGATTTTTTATAGGATTAGCCTTTCAGTGAAGTTAAATATTTCAGTAATTAGGTTCTGTTTACTATCACTGTGATCTTTAGAATTCAGTTATACAAAACAAATGAAAATGGGTTCCTTTTTAAAAGGGATCTCATTTTGGTTTTAACTTAAACCTTGCATATTTGAGTCAAAGTAATAGGCTGTGATCACCATTGACAATCAACCGCTTTGAAAGACCAATTGACCATTTTGGAAGACCAAAAATAAAACTTTAAGATCATAAAGAGCACACACATACACACACACACACACACACACACACACACTTCTTATTGGAAAGATATTTATGTCTCTATTGTTTCCTTTTTTTTAAAGAGAGAGCAGTACATTTTTTGCTACTGTCTACTTCTTTCCTATACATTGTGTGGAAAATGCAGGGTAATTAACATACAGTAACTATGTATGTTTTGTTTTGTTGCAGGTTGTTTAAACTTAGGTGCCCATGTCACCATCCCAAGTGAGTTCATCTCCAACCTGGCCCTGTTTCCTTCAGTAGCATAAAATATGTCAGTGTGTTAGAGTGGGCTTCTATGCTCTACAGATGCAGCCAAAGTTAACTGTCACCCACCAATGCTTGCCTTACATGTAAAAATTAAGAGCTCTGCCCCTGGGAAAATAAAATCATTTTTTGTTGTTGTTATTATGCTTGTTCCTGGCTCAAAATTTTTCTGTTTCCTATGAGGGCTGATAGTCTGTTAGATACTCTTTGGCAAAACTTGATTCACTAGTTACCAAAAATTTTTTAAAAAATTTTTTAAAAATTATCATACGCCAGGGTTAGACCACAGAGAGTCAGGTGGATAAGGAGGGAGAGAGTTAATACATACGTGAACATTTATTTAACACTCACCATATTCCAAGAACCAGAAGTAAAAATATAAAAATATGATAGGGCCTTTGCAATCAAAGAACTTATCTTCTATTAGCGAAGACAACAGATTAGGACAGGTATTCTTTGTCTGTAGATAGATTTCAGGGGGTCAGTGAACATGGATATGGATAAAATAAATCTTTACTTTCTCTAATCTCAACTAACACAAATTGAAGAGCCCTTGTATTGAGATAATGGTAACCAGGGAAAATAATTTTGCACTGAGTAGTCACTGAGAAGTTGAATTGGCATATAGGAAAATCAAATGACACAACTTTTCCAGAAATAAGAATTTTAATTTTATATTAATTTTATCATTGTGATCAGAGCAAGAGGTAGAAAGTATTGATGGGAGATGAAGGCATATGTGCAGGGTGCCTGGAAGATGGCATAGGACTTGAGAGGGTGATTGGGTGGTTAGATGGAATGTGGAAATGAAGCATGGTGTGGTGTGTGGCACTTTTAGTGTGGTGGGCTAAGTGAGCTAGAGAAATGTTTTATATGCAGAGGCATGTTTCAAAGGTAGAACAAAGTATCATAGTTCTAGAGCTGCAAAAGACTTCCCTTCCTTGGAATGTTTATGCACAGACAGGTTCAAAAGTTAGACATAGCTGGTGATATAAAAACAAAAATTTCATTAATTTTTAAAACAAAATAAAAAAGAAATTCTAATGATATGATGATGATCATGATAGCTAACACTTAAAACATAGTGCCTACTATGCTATTACTAAGTACTTTGTTAACTCATTTGATCTCATTTAATCCTCACAACAGTCCTGGGAGATTCGTGTTATTATTATCCTCATTCTACAGATGAGGAAACTGAGGCAAACAGAGTTTAACTGAAACAAATATCTATATTTCACTGTCAACTGATCCCTAATTTTTTGTTTTTATATCATCTCCATTTCTAAATGCATCACTCCACTATTAAGGCAGCCAAGAAATAAAAAGGTTAAAAAGATAGTTCATTAAAAAAAAAGACCAACATTATCAACTGAATCTGACAGTATGTACATTGTTATTCAACTTTAGTTCTCTATTTCTTAAATGGAAGGAGGAAAGTGAATTTATCTATGTTTTCTTCAGGCCAATCTTAGCCATTATAACCACATAATACTCAGGTAGTGTTGTTTGTTTTTTGGATGGGGAAGACTTGGTTTTGCCTGAAGGTAGTAGCAAAGGGAAGGAAGTGATGCATAGGAAAATGATGAGATGGAAGATTGAGGTAGGGATGATGATTAAGGATTCAATTTGCTGGAGATGATAGGAAAGGAGGTAATCAACTACACATATATAGGCTTTGGCAGAGAAATATCACCTAATTGTCAGAGATGAGAAGATAAGAGTAGCAAATTACGGTCAAGGATTTTTTTAAACAAATGGAAAGAGAAAAAAAGAGCTCACATCAAATGGCCTCAAATTTTTCTCTAAAGAGGTCAGACCCTCCACTAAAAGAGGGAAGGAGAAAGACTGTATTTGTGTAGGGGGCATAGGGATGCTTCAGGAAGGAAGAGTTTTTGGATATTCATTTTAGTATTCCCACCTTTTAAATGAGAGTTGGTAATGATAGTTTTTAAGATCTCTTCCAGCTCCAAATCTATGTTCCCATGAAACTGAACCAAGAGTTTCTAGAGGTGAAAAGCAATGACATTCCAATGAATTTCTACCTCTCACATAGTGTAAAGCCATGCAAGCAGCTTTCCAGAGGACTGCTGCTGTGACCAGCTTTCAAGGTTCTGATTACCTAGTATAATGAGTTCTCTATTTATTCAATAACAAATCAGAGCAAAACATTAATAGAAAATCAAGTCACAGCATTTACAATGTTACAACTTATCACAGAAAATCAAAATACAGCATTCACCATGTCACACCTCACCAACTTATCACAAAAATGGCCACGTAGTTTTCACCAAAGTGGTCCCATAGTTTTCAACAAAGTACAATCATTTAGTAACTCAATCATTCAGTCATCTGTAAGGAGACTTGCCTTCTTAAGGGACACACAGTACAAAACTCAAACTTCTCTACCCCTAGGTCACAATAAATCATAATCTTCTCAGTCAGTACACAGTATCCAAGTAAAATCTTCTTTCCACTTGACCTGATGTTGGCTCTCAGCTTCCATGTTTCCTCTTCCTGGTCCCAGCTCCAACTGTCACCTGGGTTCAAAGGCAGGCAACTCCCAGTTCCTTGTCTAGCTCCTTGTCCAGTTCTGCATCTAGTTCCCTTTCCATATTGAAGCTCACAGTATCCAGTCTACCTCAAGTCCCTCACAGTTCCTGTTTCTGGGAAGACAAAGCTTAACAAAGCCACAATAATATTCATATACATTGCCAGCACCATCATCAATTCACTATCTGCCTGTGAAATCAACTGAGACCCACCAACAAGGTCTGAGAACTCAACACAAATCATCAACATAGAAATCAACACAAACCCACAAACAAGGTCTAAGAGGTCAGCACAAATCATCAGTAAAGGCCTCCAAAACCCTCCTCCGGGACTTCTGTAAACATATAACCAGAAAATCCTCTTTCAGGGCTTCCACTAAGGTCCCAGTGCTTCTGTACAAAGTATCACAAACAAACATCAACAAAGACAGAACAGATGAACAGAGTTCTGGGATACCACAAATTTTCTCCTTCTTGACTCTGCAAGCACAAGAGTCCTCTTCTCAGTTCTGGGTCTCTCTTTATATATGGTCATTAGCTCCTCTCCTTCCTGTTGCAGGAGTTCATGAATTCTAGAGTTCACAACTTGTGGGGTTCACACATTCTGTTTCTCAACAGACTTGATACAAGGCTCAAAAGAATCTTGAACTGAAACAAGGTGTTAATTCAAAAGCTGAGACAAGGTGTGAACTACTTCTGTGCTTGCCATTACATAGAGTTATATAGAATCCTTCTCAGAGTCATAGTACACCCTATGACTTGGTCTTCTTCCAAGGAGTCAAACACACAATGAGATTGCTGAATAGACAAGGTAGACAGTGTGCCTTCCTATTTGGCCAACACTGTCTGAATAGCTAATGATAACAATGGGGAGCAAAATATGGTTCTCCTAATTACCCATAATGTGTCTTTAATCCTGAAGTGTTTCTCCAACTATGGGAGCTATAAAGACTACACTTTTGCCTCTCCAAGAGGCAGATTCTGAATTCTGAAAAATGTCTCTGTACAAGAGATGATAATCCTGAATTCCACGTAGATTGTTGTTGATAATATTAATGCTGAACTTTTCTCTTAGATTCCATTAACAGTACCTGTTTTTCTATGCCATGTCCTTCACCAGGGATTCTTTTTTGTTGTTGTTTTTGTTGTTATTGTTGTTTTGTTTTTTCTTTTTTTTCATTTTATTTATCTATTTTTGCGACACAATTGGAGTTAAATTATTTGCCCAGCAACACACAGCTAATAAGTGTCTGAGGTTGCATTTGAACTCAGTTACTCCTGACTCTGGGGCCTATGTTCTGTCCATTGTACCACCTAGCTGCCCCTTCCCCAGGAATTTGAAAAAAAAAAATCATCACCCTGGTTGCATCATTTGGCTTGGCATCATCCTCTTTTAGGTTTCCAATCTCTGACAAATGTTCAGAAAGCTGTTGGATAGCCCATAAAGTTACCATGTGCTTCTGTACCAGAGCAGTCATTTACAGTTCCTGGGTTCTGGAAAAGGAGAAATGCCTATCCTCTTAATCCCTCTTTCCTTTACACTGCTATGCTCTATTAAAAAAAAAATGGATGGAAAATTTAAAAAAAAATTTCTCCTTTTCATAGGCAAGCAAAAACCAGCACAGACTGAGTCAGTCCTAGAAACTTAAATAAAAGGTGTCAACTATAGGGAAAGAAGCAAGAACAAGCAAAACTTCTCTCCAAATTCATCTTCTCATAAGTTTATTAAAATGATCAGGAAACTCCTTTGATTATTTTCTCTCACAAAATTTAGATTTAATAGAGAACTAAATATGAAGAATGATTAGGCCTTTAAAAACTCTTGGAATTTTGAATTTGGAGCCTAATCATTTGTCCCTGAATAATGTTATTAGATGGGTATTTAAAATAGGGTTACTACCTCATATACTTTAGCTCCTCTGTGCTTTCCACCCCCTCCCCTTACTCCCCACCTTCTCCAATCAAGACACTGCTGTAGTTCTGATTAATGCTTTTGTTACTCAGGCATTCATTAGTGTAATTCTTTGCTTATTGATCTCTCTAAACACACCCTTCACAGGCTTCAATTACTTCCCAATGTTCTGGCACAGAGAGATATGAACTAAAAGCCAAAACTGGGAATATATTACTCTGAGTTTCACCCACATGATGCCTTGTAGACATGTAATGTAAGCTTATTGAAGAGCCACTTATGTAACCTAAAGATACTGCAATGATTGATATTAGAAAATGTATGGGATCTACTGAATGTTGAATTAATTTGGGGGATCCTTTTTCTTTGTAGGAAAGAGAAAATTTTCTGAGCATAGAAGAAAAATAGAAGTTCAGCAGAATAAAAAGGGATGAGAAAAAAGTTTGAATGTAATAAAATGGGAATATGAATTCAAGCACTTTGTTATCACTTCCCCCTCATTTTCCCTTTTTAGCTATTTAATTTTCTATCTGACTACTTGTTAAAGAGGACTCTCCCCTCCTGAGACATCAGTCTCTTGCTACTATTCCCCACAATTGCCATACTTTTTGCATCTTCTCTGATTCGCCCAACTTAAATGTTTTCCCCAGTACTTTCTCTATTTAAGAGCTATGCTCCTCTTCCAAGGCACAACATATCTCAGGTCTATAATCAAGCCACTCCTGACAAACGTTAGCTCAAAACGATCTTTGCCTTTTCTAAATCCCTACAGAATTGAGATCCATACTATACAATTTAGCACATGATTAAAGACTTTGTCAAGTTACTATGTCATGGACATCTTTCCTTTATGTGGTCTATGAATTATGCAATCCTGGGCAAGTCACTTAACCCTATTTGCCTCAGTTCCCTTCTCTGTAAAATGAGCTGGAAAATAAAATGTCAAGCCTTTCAAGTATCTTTGCCAAGAAAACCCCAAAATAGAATAAAGAAGAGTCAGACACGATTGAAACAACTCAATGACAACAATAGTAATATTTTAAAAATAGTGTACATATTTTAATTTAAAATAATTGTATTGCTAAAAAATGCTAACCATCATCTGAGTCCACAGTAAGTCTGAATCTTTCTGCTAGTGGAGAGCTTTGCCTCAGTGTTGACAGCTGCTGATTGATCAAGGTGGTGGTTGCTGAAGGTTGGGGTCACTGTGGCAATTTCTTAAAATACAACAACAATGAAGTTTGTTGCATTGATTGACTCTTCCTTTCACTTGAACAGTTAGAGGCCATTGTAGAGTTATTAACTGGCTGAATTCCAATACTATTGTGTCTCAGGGAATAGGGAGGCCCAAGGAGAGGGAGAGAAATGGGGGAATTGGTGGTTGGTGAAACAGTCAGAAGGCACACAGTACTTATCAATTAAATTCACCATCTTATAAAGGTACTAGAGTTCATGGTGCCCCAAAACAATGATAATAGTAACATCAAAGATCACTGATCACAGATTGCCATAACAGATATAATAGTAGGGAAAAAGTTTAAATAGTTTGAGAATTACCAAAATGTGACATGGAGACATGATGTAAATGCATGCTGTTGGAAAAATGGCACTGATAGACTTGTTCAATGTAGCAAAAAAAAAAAATACAATATCTGTAAAATGAAATAAAGAGAAGTATTATAAAATGTGGTACTCCTGGAGGAGGAGGAAGAGGAGAAGCAGCAGCAGCAGTAGCAGCTGTAGTAATAGTAGCTGTAGTGGTAGTAGCAATAAAGGTAGCACTACCATTAGGCATTGTAGTAGTAGTAGTAAGAGTGGTGGTGGTAGTAGTCGTAATATTTTAACAGTAGTAGTAATATTTTCATATCCCAAACAATGTCCAACTCAGAGTGTACAGAAGTCACTTTGTAAACAGTTAACTCTAGGATTCATTAGGCTTAAATTTTCAGAGTAACACAGGAACTCATGTAGCTTTGTTGTTGTTGTTGTTAGTCAAAGGCAAGGAAAAATAAGAGGTATAGTCATGGCTAGACTATGAAAGAAATAAGGCAGAATTTGAAATTCCATTTTAGAGATGGGGAAATCTTGATGACTAAATGTGTAAGTATCCATTTTCAATGAGTGGATCCTTGCTCATAGTGGAAACTGAATCAACTGCCACTCCTATCCCATGGGAGGAAAGGAAAGAGTCCTGACTCTGCCATGGAGAATTATATACTGACCCTTTAGAACTAGAGCACTGAAGTCTTCTGCTGAGAAATGGTTGTGATAACATGTCTTTATACACAGATAAATTTTCTATTATATGACAGTATTTCCTGAACTCATTTGCTTATGGAACACTTTTGAGCTTAGAAGTTGATAGAAATGATTGATCAAGAGATCAAGGGGTGGCTAGGTGGCATAGTGAATAGAGCACCAGCCCTGGAGTCAGGAGGACCTGAGTTCAAATCCTGCCTCAGACAACTTACACTTAATAGCCATGTGACCTTGAGCAAGTCACTTAACCCCAACTGCCCTGCCTTCCCCCCTCCAAAAACTACTCCCCCCCCAAAAGAGATTAATTAATCATTTGGCATTTATTAAGCACCCACTAAGTTCAATGCTGGGGAAACAGTAACAAAAATGAAACACTTCTGAGATTCTGTCTCTGGGGAAAATGAAAGTATCAAAATTGTTTAGGGGAAATACTATCCAAGAATAGGGACAGGGATTAGACCTGTGATTTCTCTGATATAGGGATCTACCAAGAGAGGAAATCCCTCTACCACCATGAGTCAGCAACTCCTTTGCAATATATAGTCTTAAAGAATTGTTCAGAAAAACAAGAGGTTAAGTGACTTACCCAGAATCACTGGAGCCAGGATATGTTGGAAGCAGGACTAGAGCCCAGGTTTTGCTGGTTTTAAGGCCAGTTCTTAATTCACTATATCATACTGCTTCTGCCTAAGGAATAAGGATACTAAGAATCCTCTTGACCTAAGATATCTATATATAGGGGAAATGAACAGTAAACAAAGAGACTTATAAATCTTAATATCTAATAATATATTTGATCTTAAAGACATCTCTGTAAGACTTCATAAGGTTTTGCTCCTGACTAGTATATGGCAATGCCAAGGCATGTCATTCAACAGGAAGATATTAGACAAATAATACTGTATATCAAGTGTGTGTGTGTGTGTGTGTGTGTGTGTGTGTGTGTACATATATATGTATGCTACTGTGGTGATGATAACTGTAAGGGAAAATAGAAGAAATATTCTGATGGCAAAATATGATAAGAAATCTCATCAAAGGATGGAATGGATGATGTCAAAGATCTCAACAGAGATCTCAAAGTTGGGTCAATATATCAATGAGCAAACATCTACTAATCACTTATTTTATAAAAACTTTTGCATTATGTGCTAGTAGTAGAGGGAATGACAAAGTTCCACTAAGAGAAGGTTCTTCTCCTCATGAAGTTTACAATCTAGTTGAGGATAGACAATAACACTAGTACCAAAAGACAGTATTCTAAGGACATTATTTGCTTAATTGTATCCAATACTGCATGACCCCATTTGGGGTTTTCTCGGCAAAGACACTGGAGTGGTTTGCCATTGCCTTCTGCAGCTCATTTTCCAGATGAGGAAACTGATGCAAATAGGATTAAGTGACTAATAAGTGTTTAAGGACATATTTGACCTCAAGAAGATGAGTCTTCCTGACTCCAGGCTCAACACTCTAGCCACTGAACCACAAAGATGCAAAAGAAAGTGATAATGAGAATTGAGGAGAAGGTCATTATCTGACTATTAGGTTAGAACTACATTAATGGGGGATGCAGATTTTGAATTGGATTTCAAATGATATGTGTTCAACAGGTGAAAGGCACAGGTGGCAATATCAGCAAAAGCATAAACATTAAAAGGACAATGAAAAGTGTTTTCAGGGAGATAGGTAAGGAAGAACAAAGAGTTTAAGACAAATTGGAAGTATTTAAATACTAGTAGTATAGATAATACTCAAGTATTGTGAAGGAAGACCCTGTCTAATCTAATTCAAACTCATCTCATTTCTCATAAGGAATACTCAATAATCTCCCAGTCTCTTTACACTTGGCTTCCCCTACAATTTATCCTCCACACAGCTGGGAAATTTATGTTACAAAAGCAAAGTTTTGATCTCATTAGTCCTCAGTATTAGGAAACTTAGTGGCTCCCTTCTCTAGGATAGAATATAAGGTTCTTTGCTTGGTATCTGAAACCCTTTACAATTTGGCTCCAGGCCATCTTTCGAGATTTATTTCACATTAAGCCTTTTCATTCATTGTATACAGCTAAACTAGAAAACTGTTCTTTCTCATACATAGCATACCTTCTCTCTCTTCCACATATTTGCACAAGCTGTCCCTTATTTGTGTACTATTTAACTGTTTAAAACTTTGAAAACTCCAGGTAGCCTCTACACCATGATGAGGCAACAGAGAAAGACTTTAAATGTTTTATGTCCTAATCAAAACTTTTCATTTCTTTTCTCATATAAAGTAATTCACCAACAAGGAAAGAAAAAAAAAGTAAACCTCACAATATGGAACTCTGACTTGTCCTAAGGTCATATATCATCAAACTGAGAGAAGTAGGACAAGAAAGTCAGTTGAGTCAATGGGTCAATAGTACAGGTTAGACAGATGATAACCCTAAAGAAGATGGACTTTGAAAGAGCAATGAAAAATGTCAAAGTGCACATTTTACAGCATCTTAATCAAGAACAGGAATACATGCAGTACAATACATCAGCCAAGTCTGACAGTAGGCTGTCATTAGAGTCAGTGCAATGTCATAGAAAGAATACTGGAATGGATCTAGGTAGGAGGTAGGAGACCCTTCTTGTTGTCCCAGCCCTGTCATTAATTACTTGTGTGTATTTCCCTCTCCGGAACTCAGTTTCCTCTTCAAAAATGCAGGCTTTGGATGAAATGACCTCCAAAATCACTTTCTAGCTTTAATGTCCTCTAGCTCAGTTATCAATTACTCCTAAGGCATCCCTTTATGGTTGGTTAAGAGTCCTTTCTCCCAATGTCTCTCCTCCTTCCAAATTCTTTTGTCTAAAGGAAAAAAAAAATCACAAAGTTTAAATAATGAATCTCCCACAAATGAATAAGCTGGACATTTTCCATAACACATTTACTGCACAGAGGCAGAAGATAAGGAAGTAGGAAGTGTTCATACAAAAAAAGATATAAAGAATCCTAGGGGCTCTTAATTGAGTAGGTGGCAGGACCTCACCGTGAATGCTCAGGCTACGTACAATGAAACATTAGCAAAACTAACTGATCAGCAAAGGTCTAAAGGATGGAATGGAGCCAATACTAAACCATTTTTACAAAAGAAACTCAAGGAAGTTCAATACTTATGTAGTTCAATGTAAAGTAGAAGAAAATATTTTCCAGAAAAATATAAGGAAACTTAAAACTATGCTGCTTGTAGTAATACTCTGGATGAGCTAAATCACCTTGAGTGACCTTAAATTTTAGCAAAGTTTAGGGATAAGTGCAGCATGCATTGCCTGTACTCACATGTCCGTCTTTACACAAGCCTAAAGCAGGGGGTTAAATGCTTAGTATCATATGAGGGATGCCAATGAATTCCTCTTATTCTCCTCCAAATATTTCTTCCCCTGCCCTTGTGGTACCCCACCTGCCCTCCCCACCTCAAGATGCTTCCCTGCTACCATTAGGAAGAAACTCTTTCGAGCTAAGAACTATAAAAAATGAGATTTCTATAGCACATTAAAGTATGCAAAGTATAAACATGTCATATTATAAAAAGCTGCATAGAAATTTATAAGGAACATGCATATATAGTAGCTATATAATGTAAACAGCTATATGTAGCACTTTGTATATGATCTACTTAAGAGAAATAGACATACAGACAAAGACAGAGAGCAGAAAGAGATAGAAAGAGAGTGAAGGAAGGAGGAAGGAAGGAAGGAATGATATACAGAAAGAATGATATACAGAAAGAATGATATACAGAAAGAATACTTCACAGACTCCAAAATGCTCTAGAAATTTCAGTTATTATTATGCCTTGACTCAAAGAAATGTCTCCCTAAAGTGAATATCTTTTTATCAATTATCTAATTATCTATCTGGGGTGTATAGGGGATTTAGGGAGGACTGATACCTCTGGGGTGAGGGCTTGCTGAATGAACCCTTTCCAAGACTGTTTATCCACCTTTGGAGTCCACTTTTCACTCAACTCTCACTTGGGGCTCCAAGAAGCTGTAACACGTGCATCCACCATACCCCAGTATAACTGTCTCAGCAGACAGACTGAACCAGGTGGAGAATAGCTAACAGGCCTCAAACTGATCAAGAGGAAAGGGAATGTCTGCTCCAAGTATGCGACAGCTTCTCCCAGCAGAATGGGTAGATAAGAACACTTCGTTTTAACTGTCATTAAGGAAGCTGAAGCAGATGGTGGGTTATGCCTAGAGCAAATATACATAGATATAGATATAAACATATACATATGTAGATATAGATATAGATACAGATGTAGATACAGATATGGATATGGATATGGATATGGGTATGGATATGGATATGGGTATGGGTATGGGTATGGATATGGATATGGATATGAATATGGGTATGGATATGGATATGGGTATGAGTATGGATATGGGTATGGATACGTGTATGGATATGGGTATGGGTATGGGTATGGATATGGGTATGGATATGGATATGGATATGGATATGGGTATGGGTATGGGTATGGGTATGGGTATGGATATGGATATGGATATGGGTATGGGTATGGGTATGGGTATGGGTATGGATATGGATATGGATACGGATATGGGTAGGGATATGGATATGGGTATGGTTATGGGTATGGGTATGGGTATGGGTATGGATATGGATATGGATATGGATATGGGTATGGGTATGGATATGGATATGGGTATGGGTATGGGTATGGGTATGGATATGGATATGGATATGGATATGGATATGGGTATGGGTATGGGTATGGTTATGGGTATGGGTATGGGTATGGGTATGGATATGGATATGGGTATGAGTATGGGTATGGATATGGATATGGGTATGGTTATGGGTATGGGTATGGGTATGGGTATGGATATGGATATGGGTATGAGTATGGGTATGGATATGGATATGGGTATGGGTATGGATATGGATATGGGTATGGATATGGATATGGATATGGATATGGATATGGGTATGGGTATGGGTATGGGTATGGTTATGGGTATGGGTATGGGTATGGGTATGGGTATGGATATGGATATGGATATGGATATGAATATGGGTATGGATATGGATATGGGTATGAGTATGGGTATGGGTATGCATATAGATCTGTGTAGATCACCTTTTTCTCAGTAGAAAGTAAGGCCCTAGAATAAAGGGACTGTTTTATTTTTGTATTACATTTGTTATTTTTGTTTATCTTAGTTTGTTGGTTGTTTTTGGCTAGACCTTTGATTTTATTGGTATATAGACATCTCTTTCTTAAGAATTTCTAACAATACAGATCAGCACTGACAGTCATAGGTTAAGTGACTTGTCCAAGGCCAGTATGTATCAGAAGAAGAATTTGAATTCAGTTCTGTGTGACTTCAAGGCCAACCATTCACTAATCTACTCTGCCTCTCACCTAGTACTTGGGAAGTGCTTTAAAATGCTTGTAAAATTGCATTTTTAATCACGTCTTTCTACAAGTGTTAAGTTTAACTTTTTTTTTTATGTTTGTGAGATTTGCTTGATGAAGAACTCCTTAAGAATTCCGATTTTAATGCTTAATCCATTGACCAAAACTGAGAGGCTTGTTTCTTCATTTGTTGCCACGGTCAAAAATATTTATCATTTGCTGAGATGAGAACCTCTGCATACATGTTGGAATTATACATTGAACTTTTAGCGCACAGTAGAGATGGAGAATGTAATCTTAGAGTCAAAGAGTTTCATAGCTGGAAGATAGCATGAAGATGATTGTATAGCTCAATTAATCCCTACATTCTGCAGACAGAGAAAGTGAGGCTTCCAGAGGATATGGGATGATAGGACCATAGGTTTAGAGGTGGAAGCGATTTTTGCAGCCTTGTAGCCCAAACCTCCCATTTTACAGATTAGGACACATTAAGTAATTTACCTAAGGTTGCACATTTAGTGACAGTAGTAACATTTGACCCAGATTTCCTAGCTTCAACTCTTCATTAATTTGTATATGGTTACACAACCGGCATTTATATGGTGATTTAAAATTGTTTTCTGAAGTGCATTATCATATTTGCTCCTCAGAACAGGCTGGGTAACTAAGACAAAGTCACAACCTCTAAAAATGTCTCTACATCTGATCTGTAAAGTGGGGATTTTCTTGTCCTGCCTCCATCATAGGATTGTCATTCAAAAAACATTTTGTAAATCTCAAAGCACTGGAGAAATGTAAATTATTATTAACCTCCTGCCACCCATATGGCCTACCTTTAAAAAAAGCAATGGGATATGTCTTGGAATCAGAAGTATCTGATTTTTTTGTACTACACTAGAAATTACTCACAGAGCTTTGTTTTATATGAGTGATCAGGGTGTGACAGGGCTGGGATTTTCCTCTCTGCTATATGGTTTACTATGATCTTAAAGTTTTTTCTTTTCTGACATTGGAACAAATTAAAAGAGCACACTTTTCCTAAGGGCTCACTCCATTCCTGCCTAAGAACTTACATTTAGAGAGATTCATTAAGTCTTTCAGGCTCCCAGGCCCTCACATCTGAGTAAATGATAAATAAATCTAATGTTGATCACGATTAATCAAGTCATATGAGACTGCAAGGATATATATGTGTGTGTGTGTGTGTGTGTGTGTGTGTGTGTATACACACACACATACATACACATGCACATATATATGTATGCATGTATATATGTATATGTATATACACATATGTGTATATATATTATATGCAGATATACATATATATGATATACCCACATATCAAAATATTCAGATATTGTAATTTTTCTTGTTTCATCACAAATGATAAATATTCTTATAAATGTGTTTTCAATTATAAATATTTTAGTAGATTCAATTCATTAAAACAAACTTTCAAAATATTTAGGTCAATAGAGACAGCATTTTTTGTGAATATGCTTATGCCTAGGTTTTCTCAAGTTTGTAGTTCTTCTGAAGCCTACTTATTCATCAATAAAATAAAAGGAGAGTGACACTGAGAACATTTGATTAAGAGAATGTAGTAGTAAGAATAACGATATGTCAATATAAAAGGAAGGATGGTATAGTGAATAAAGTAAAAGCCCTAAAGCCAAGGAAAATTAACTTCTGTTACATATTGACTATATAACCATGTGTGAAATCATAACGTTTCAGTGCCCCTGTCTAAGCAACTATCTAAGAATATAAGATACAGATTTGTAATGATTCTGCTTTGATGCTCAAGGATTTCTTTAGAGAAAGAAAGAAAGAAAGAAAGAAAGAAAGAAAGAAAGAAAGAAAGAAAGAAAGAAAGAAAGAAAGAAAGAAAGAGAAAAAGAAAAACAGATTATTTAATTAAGCACTTGTTGGCCAACTGTGGCAATGAGTTTTTCCAATCTCAGTGAGGCTGCAGTTCAGACAAATATTGATACATAGTCCACTGCTGGGCCTATCTTAGAAGCTGTCCCAGATTGGTAGAAATTATCAGAGCATAGAAAATGCTGGCCCAGCCTTCACAAACCCAGAGGTACAATATTATAAAGAGTCATCAGAGTAGTGCTTCAGTTCTACTACCATCAGACTATGATTACTACCGATTATAACACTACAGTATCAGATTTCATGTCCATAATGCTTCATAATTATATTATTTTGTCCACACAGCCAACCTTCAAATGAACTAAGGCAAGTGGTTTTTCCAAGCATTAGTAATTTTCCACGTGTGGGTACTATTCTAATATAAATTGTACGTAGCTGTATATCCTTTATTTTCTTATTAATTGCTAAAGCAGGAAATTTCATCACTCCATGACCAATCTCAAGAATAGAGAGGTGATAGAGTTCTCTAAACATAGCTAAATTTGGTTCTTGAACAAAAGGAAAATATCCTTTAAAACAAAAGAAAAAAGTCCATAATTTGTCTTTTAAGTTTTGCATAAATTACAGTCTCTCAATGCCATGTCTCAATGAGGTAATAGGGGTGAACTTCAGTGGAAAACAGGTATTTTTATCCCCATTTTACAAATTAAGAAACTATGACCTAGGGAATTTGAATGATTTTCTTTTAAAGTTCCATAACTAGGAAGTTGTCGAAATTGGAAACTGAACTGAGTTTTTTGACTGTTTCCATGATATTGTACTGTGAGGGTAAATATTAGCAGGATTCTGAGTGCTGATAAATGCTTCCTATTTTTAAGACTATACTAATGAAGGCATTGTTTCATTTCAGTCAGTGCACACTAAATATTTTGTGTGTCATGACAATTTGCAATTGCGCTTGGCAGTCTGTCATAGGTTACTAGACAATATAGAAACAACAGTAGCAAAATGTCTTGAAAAAAACTATATTTGGAATTTTCTATGGGTGCTCTCCTGAGATATCCAGTCTCAGAGAGCTGAATGCATTGTCATGGCATGAGTTGTACAAAATACAGGACAGGCAATGATTTAGTGTAGCTAGAAATGCGCAGCAGTAGTCAGTGCTTTAATATATTCAAACACAATTCCAGTTTCAAGATAGGAATGCAACATTACTTAAAATACATATATCTTTCCCTAGAACCAACATTTTTTCCCCTTTACTTAAAAATTCTGCCTATGAAGTACGCTTTTAATATCTCAAATCATGGAATCAGAAACATAACATCACTAGCAAGGTCTATTTTTATTTGAATCACCAAGCAGGTATACAATTTAAGAGTAAAACTCAGGACATATTGAAACACCTATTACTATGGTAAACAAATATATGGAGTGAGATATAAACATAGACAGCATACATTTGAGCCCATGAAAGCTCTTTTCTTCAATGAACTTACAAATTAGTCAGAAGTAGGAGACCTAGAAACAGATATCATGGAATATAATATGGTCTTTATATGGGAGAAGCATAAGCAAAGTTTTATAAAAGATATGAGGAAGGATCATGCTGCATAATAAGTTGTAACACTTAATAAATGCTTATTGATTCACTGACTGAAAACTGTCACCAAAGTTAATATTCATTTCCTTTCTTCTGACTTTAACTAGATGATCTCTCCCTAGTAGCTTCTGTACTTTATCATTCTTTAGAGGAGAAATAATTGCTTCCTCATTGGAACATCCAGCACAGCCCCTCCTCAGGAAAAGACTAAATGTTCTTTTAGCTCCAAGTATAGAGTGGTCTATCAACTTCCCTTCCTCTTCTGGGAGTATATCCTTCCACTCTCTAATTTCCTTAAAAGGGCTGTTTCTCCTCTGAAACTTCAACTTTGTTTGCTTCCTATTTATGACTTGGTTCCCTTAAAAGAAGAAAAAAGAAGAAATGGTTCATTGTTCCTGTTAACCTGGAATGTAGAAAGGCATTCCTAGAGTGATGATCCTACCTTCTCTTCACGGAGGAAGACCAGCATCTCCTTTCAGCCAATGCATCTTTAATCTTAAAAGAATGACTTGTCCCCTTCAACTCTTTTTCCATGACTCTTTCAACCAGCTTTTCACTTATGCCACAGAACATGCCAAGTGGTATTAAAAGGAGAATTTAAGGGTAGTAGTTGGGCTGAATGAGGTATTAGTAAGTGCTGGAGCCTATAAAATCAGTAAAATGTTTTTTCCCCAGGAACCAAGCATGACAGAAAAATTGTCAATGTATTAGAAGGAGGAATAGAATTGGAGAAGTATCTTCTAGTCCCACCTCTGCAACTCACTAGCTATGTGACCTTGGGGAAATCATAGCCCTCAGCAGTCACCCTTATAAAATGAGTACTTTGAAATAGACAGATGCAAACATTCTGACTCTCATGTCTTATGAATGCTACTTTTTTATTATTATCTTTGCTTCTAGGATGGGATGGATATTTTGAGTTTTCAGAACACTGCTTTTGGATAGGTAGAAGTTTTCTTCATAGTGTTCTATGTGGTCTGGGTAATATTTGTCTTCTTTATAAGAATTTACTTAAGGGAGCAGTACAAATTTGGGCTCTTTAATTCTATATGTTCCATTAATCTTATTGACCAGACACTGACCATCCCAGATCCATGGTATCACACTGCCTCAAGAGTACATTATAACTAAGTATATACTATGGCATATGATTGGCATGGATTTTTACATCTTACCAAGGACTAGACAGTTCTTATCAGTTGGATCACTATAGCAGAACAGAATGTGGGCTAATATAGGAGAGAAAAACCATACATTCCTTTATGAATCCTGTAAAAATACATTGAATAGAGTATAGTTAGCCCAGGAACTTAGGTCCTGCTTTAAGACTATGTTGTAGGCACTGTGATGTAGAAGAGAAAAGGGAACTACCTTTCAAAGATTTTTTTCCCCTTGTGTGTACTTTTCTTATCTTGAACATTTATTCATCTTGAAAAAAAGAAAATGTAAGCTCTTTCCATTGGCAACAAGCTGTGTCCTAACTATATTGAAATCTGTGGTCTACAGAAGTGCGAAACAGTGTCCAGATGCATTGATTTCTCTCACTGCAGGAGGTGCTGTGTCCAGTGGAGCTGCTTCAGTGCCACATGCTGGGGTTTTGTCAGAAGAACAGGACATGCAGAGACGAAACAGATGATGGGGACAAGAGCTGAGAAACAATAAGCACAGGGACCTGGGAAACGTGAGAGGACTGACACCGGGGAAAATTCAATTACGGGAGGGTGAGAGATTGGGGGCAAGGATAATGTTGGAGCATAAATAATGACTTGAGAAAAGAAATACAAGAAGATAATAAAAAAAAAAAAAAACAAAGGCAAGAAACTTAATAAACAGTTGAGATAAGCATATTTAAGCATAGAGGAGAATGAAATGAGGGCTGTGATGGACCAATCAGTGGTTTGTTGTTGCAACTAAAAGGAGGTAGGAGAGAAACAGAAGGGAAAGAAGATATCATTATCTTTGGCTTAAGAGGGCCCACATTTGTGCTGGACAAGCTTGAATGCCTAGAGACTTAGAATTTAGGATGCAAAAGAAATGAACAATTCAAATCTTTCCTCCTTTTTTTTTTTAATTTCACTTAGCATCATCTCCAAAGGTAGTTTAAAATCTTTCTTTAGCTCTCCATCCTTATGTCTGAAACTCTGCTTCCTGGCCTTATCAAGGCCTCTTCACTGCCAATTATCTATCTTTCTTCATTTTCACCGCCAATTCCTCTCCTTCTGCACACTATTTTAGACACTTCTTTGATTTTTCTCTGTATCCTCATTCCAACCTCAGACAAACCCTGTTGCCACAGTTTAGTCTTGTGGATGAAGCAATAGTTTGAAGACTTTGATCTCTTTAAAAGAAAAGTTGTACAATGGTCAAGTGAGTACTATTGCCGTTCCTCTACTTTGTTACATATGTGCTTTCAACTGTTTAACCTTGCTTTCAGACTTCTGTATCACAATGTTCCTATGAAGATTTCTTCTCGTCTTCCATTTCCTCTTAAAATGTTCCTTTTTTTTTTTCTCCTTTTCTTTAGTTACACACCCCTTCTCTCAGGAATCACCGAACTACGACTGATTTCTAGCCTATGGGTACTTCCTCATACCTTGAAAGATTTTTCTCACTTCATATTAAAAACAACTTCAATTTCCTTCTATATATTCCTTTAGATATTAAGTTTGACTGAATTAATGCTGCAAAATTTCTTAAAACTAACGACTTATGTTTACTGATTCACTGGGGATGTTGATTACAATAGCAATATGGACTTAAAGTTGTTTAGTAATGATACTGACAGAGACTAATTTTGTTCAGGAGACTGATTTTGACAGACTGTCAGATTATATTTTATCTTTTCACAAAAAAATGCAGGAAAATGTTATATTTACCTTATTACACTGGCAACCACTTTAGGACAAGAAAAGGAACATTCATTTATTTATTCATTTAGTTAGTTAATTTATTTATCTAAAGCTAGCTATATTGAGGCTTTTTTATTTTTACACACTCTTTTTTGTTACATTCAGCTCTTCCTGGATGTCATCACCTTGGGTCTTCTTCACTCCCAAATTTCAATTATTCTATATGACCAAGAAAATCATTTAAGCCACAATTATCTATATAGTGACTATCCTTGAGACAGAGTAGATATTCCTTGAGACAAGGTAGATATTTTTATTCATTCCCCAGAAATATTCTTGAGGAATTAATTAATTCTTGCTAGTGTTCTTTTTACTTGTAATATTGTAATTATTATGTATATTGTCCTGGTTATGCTTGTTTCACTCTTAATCGGCTAATTTAGGTCTTTCCATTCTCTTAATTTTTAATCCTCCTCATTTCTTCCTCTACAGTAATATTCCATTATATTCATATAACACAATCTTGAGTCATTCTGCAATTCAAGAGTATCCACTGAATTCAGTTTTTTTTTCTTTGTTGCTATTTTGGATCTGTTATTATTGTTTTTGCTATTATATAAAAAGTGATTTTTCAACATATATCAGACCCTTTATTCTGTCTTTGATCTCTTGGGTATAGTCAAAGGGTATTCTTGGACATTTTTCTTAAACAATTCCATTTTCCCAGAGTAGTTTAATCAATTTACAACTCCTTCAATATTTTGGTAGTATTCCTGTCTTCCCAGAGGCCCTCTAAAACTGACTGCTTCCATTTTTCATCAACTTTCCAATTTTCTTGGTGTGAGATGAATCCTCAGATTTTCTGAATTTGCATTTCTTTTATTCTTAGCAATTTAGGACATGTTTTCATATGACCATTGACAGTTTGCAATTCTTCTTTTGAAATTGTTCATATCCTTTTGCTGCATCTCTATAATGGAAATGCATTTAGTTTTAAATAATTGTGTCAATCCCTTATACATTTTGAATCAGATTGATAAGTGATATTCTCTACAACTCTACAAAGTTCAACTTAAATGCATCATTTAGTCAAGGAAGTGACTCTGGATTCTCAGAAGTTGTACAAAGAGAGGGCAAGTTCCGGCAAGCTCTACTTTGTAGGAAAGACTTCAAGTATGGCTATGACTACAGATTTTGTTCACTAACCTAGCTAAGTACAAAGAGGCTTAATGATGAAATGTTAAGTTATGACAGCCCACTATACAGAAAAACACAAAATGGCCTTTTAGTTTTATGAAAGGGCAGTCAAAGGCAGAATGGTGGGAAATTGAAAATAAGATGTTAAGAACCATAAAATATTTAGGCAATTTATCAACTTTGATGACTATTGGTGTTCAATGTGAAATCTTTTTCTAATGGCCAAGAATTGGACATCCTCATAGGAAAACTGAATTACATTCAACTTGAAAGTCTCATAATAACCAAAACTAGAAGAATGATGGAAAGATGTCTTAGAGCTTTTTTTAGGAATGGTAACTAAACAATTTGGCAGAGTTGCTTTTATTAGGTGCCCAAGGGGAACAAGAAATATTATTTCATGGAGCTTTTGGTCATCTTATACAGGCAGACCTCAGATATATTATGTGTTTGGTTCTAGACCACTGCAATAAAGAAAATACTGTTAGTCATATTAATTTTTTTTGCTTTTCTAGAGTATATTAAAATTATGTTTACACTGAACTGAAGTCTTTTAAATGTACAATAGTATTATTTTATTTAAGATGTATATACCTTAATTAAAAATCACTATTAAAACCGCTAACCATTATCTGAACCTTTAGTGAGTCACAATCTTTTTGCCAGTGGAAGGTCTTGCCTTGATGTTGATGGCTGCTGACTGATCATGGTGTTGGTTGTGAAAAATCCACAAGAAAGGTTCATCTCACTCAGGTGAAAGAGGAGCACAGCCCAGGACTGTACTGAAGTGTCCCAGCAAGTCAGAAGCATGCCCCACATTAGTAAACTAGTGGGAAATCCTGAGCTCAAGTGTAGTGGAGCAGGCAAATGTCCACACCAGGACCCCTCATGTACCTTAGCATTGCCAAGGGAATCAACCCCAGATCCAAGAACTGCCATCTGCTTCAGTGTAGCCTTGGGCAAACAGGCATCCTCCAGTAACCAGACAGCCACTTGCTTCAGTGTAGCCATGAGGAAATGCAGAAACAACCCACTGGAACTCAGTACATTCCAGATACAATCACTAGGATCCCAGTTCAGTACTAGGTAAGCTGTCAAACCCCTACAGCCTCCAGCAATGCCAACCAATCCCCACTCCTTGCTCTCAGTGCAGCATCTGACACAAAGGTCATCCATTGCCTTCAGAGCAACATCAGTACAGCCCTGGGTAAAAAGTCAGGGCCAGGAGCAACTAACACAAGAAGCCAGAGACAGTGTCCCTGCCACCCTGGGAGCAGAGCTCAAATATAAAATAAAGGAAAAAGTTAAAAAAAAAAAAGATAAGCAAAAAACTCAGAAGAAGACAACAATGTCAAACACCTATGAGCAAACCTCCCAAAGAAAAACAGCTAATTGTCTCAGTCCTAGAAAGATCTCACAGAAGAGCTCAAAAATGAGCTTAAAAACCATTTGAGAGAGTTAGAAGAAAAATTGGGAAAATATATGAGAGTGATGCAACAGAAATATGGGGGAAAGGGTCAACAACTTAGAAAACTGTTTTATAAAGTAGAATTGGCCAAATGGAAAAGAAAATACAAAAATTCACTGAAGAAAACAATTCCTTAAAGAGTACAATTGGACAAATGGAAAAGAAAGTACAAAAGCTAATTGAAGAAAATATCACCTTAAAAGTTAGAACTGGGCAAGTGTAAACTAATACTTCTGTTAGACATCATGAATACATCAAACATTTTTTTTAAATGGATGAAAATGTAAAAGACTTCGTGGGAAAAACAACTGATATGGAAAAGAGATCCAGGAGATACAATGTCAGAATCATTGGACTACCTGAAACTCATAATCAAAAGGAAGACCTGAACAACATCTTTTTAGAAATTATCAAGGAAAACTGCCCTGATGTCCTGGAGCCAGGGAGGAAAATAGATATGGAAAAAATCCACTGATTGGAGTAGAAAGGAGATCCCCAAATAAAAGCCCCAAGGAATATTACAGCAAAATTTCAGAACTAACAGGTCAAGGAAAAAATATTACAAGTATCCAGAAAGAAACAATTCAAATATTGGGGAGTCATGATCAAAATCACACAGGACCTGACAGCTGCAACATTAAAGGATCAGAGGACATTAAAAAGGACATTCTGGAGGACAAAGAAATTAAGACAACAATTACTTACCCGGAAAATCACTTACCCAGGATGACTTACCCAGAAAAATTAAACATAATAGATTAAGGTAAAAAATGATCATTCAATTAAATAGAAGAATGTCAAGGCTTCATAAGGAGAATAGCAGAAATAAACCAAAATTTTGACTTCCACTATCAAGGCCCTAGAGAAGCATATACAGGTAAAAATGGAAAACAAAACACAAGAGATTCAATAGAGCTAAACTGTTTAAATCTCAACACAGGAATATGATACTTATAACTCTTAAAATTGCATCATTAAGTACAGATAGAAGAAATATACGGAGACAGATGATACAGGTATAAAGTGAATTTGAAGGAATGACATAAAAAATAAGTGATGAGAAAAGAGGAGTACAAAAGGGAGAAGAGGCAGAATGGGGCAGATTATCTCACATAAAGAGGCTAGAAACACCTTTTACAGTGGAGGGGAAGATGGGAGGATGGGCAATGGGAATCACTTGAACCTTGCTTTCATCAGTATTGGCTAAAAGAGGGAATAATATACATAATCAGTTGAACATAGAAATCTGTGTTACCCAGCAGGAGAGGAGGAGATAAAGTAAAGGGGTGGGGTGGAAACTGACATGAAAGAGGGCAGATCAGGGGAAGTGGTAAGCAGAAACAAAACACTGGTGAGGTGGGAAAGAATGAAAGGAGTGAAAGGACAAATAGGAGGAAGAATAGAAAGGAGGGACATACTCAGGTAGTAATTGTAACTGTGAATATGAATGAGAAGCAGATACCAGAGTAGACCAAAACAAGAATCTGACAATATGTTGCTTATAAGAAACACATTTGAAGCAGAGAGACACAAACAGAGTAAAGGTAAGGGCTGCAGCAGAATCTATTATGCTTCATTTGAAGTAAAAAAAAAATACAATAGCAATCTTGATCTTAGGCAAAGTAAAAACAAAAATAGATCTAATTAAAAGAGGAGCAAGGAATAGCCTACCTGTCAGATCTATGGTGAGGGAAAGAATTCACAACCAAGAAAAAGATAAGGAGCATTACAAAGTGTAGAACAAACAATTCTGATAATATTAAATTGAAAAGCTTTTGTACAAACCAAATCAATACAACCAAGATTAGAATGAAAGTAGAAAGCTGGGAAACAATCTTTATAGCAAGTGCCATTGATACAGGCCTCATTTCTCTAATATATACAGAACTAAGTCAAAATTATAAGAATACAAGTCATTCCTCAATTGACAAATGATCAAAGGATATGAACAGGTAGTTTTCAGATGAAGAAATCAAAGATATATATAGGCCTTATGAAAGATGTTCTCTAAATCACTTTTGATTAAAGAAATGCAAATTAAAACAACTCTGAAATACCACCTCACACCAATAAGATTGACTAATAAGACAGAAAAGGAAAATGATAATGCTTGGAGAGGATGTGGAAAAATTGGGACACTAATATACTGTAGATGGAGGTATGAACTGATACAGCTACAACTATGCCCAAAGAGTGACCAAACTGTATATACCCTTTGATCCAGCAATACCACTACTATGTCTGTATCCCAAAGAGTTTATAAAAAAAGGAGTGGGTGACTGAGTATGACCTACATGTGCAAAAATGATTACAGCAGCCCTTTTCATAGTGGCATACTGGAAACTGAAGGGATTACCTATCAATCAGGAAATGACTGAATAAGCTATGGTATTTGAATCTAATGGAATACCTTTGTACAATACTAAATGAATAGGCAGGTTTTAGAAAAAAAATCTGGAAAGACATGTAAGAACTGATGCAAAATGAAATGAACAGAATCAGGAAAACATTGTTTACAGTATGTCACATCCTGTGATAATCAACTAAACTAAACTCTTCTCAGCAATGCAATGGTCAAAGACTAGTATGAATAACTCATGAAGGAAAATGCTATCTATATCCAAATAAAGAACTGATAGACTCCAGCATACAGATAAAAGCATATTTCTGTACTTACTTTATTCTTTCTCATGATTTTATTTCCTTTTGATCTGTTTCTTCTTCCACAAGTATAATAAATATGGAAATATTTTATATGACAGCACATATATAAACTATATCAAATAGTCCACTATTTTTGCAAGGGAGGAGGGAAAGGAGGGAAGGAGAGAAAAAATTTGGAACTCAAAATCTTGTAAAAATGGATGCTGAAAATTTTCTTGATATGTAATTTGGGGAAAAAGCAATTATTTTTTTAAAAATTAAATAAGGCAATGATGTTTGACACATCAATTGATTTTTCTTTTTGTGAAAGTTTTCTCTGTAGCATACAATACTGTTTGATAGGATTTTGCCCACAGTAGAACTTGTTTCAAAACTGGAGTCAATCCCTGCCACTGCTTTATCAAGTAAGTCTACCTACATCTATGTAAAATTCTTCAATATTGTTGTGCCTCAGAGAAAGGAAGGCTTGAGGAGAAGGAGAGAGATTGGAAAATGGTGGGTTGATGGAGCACTCAAAACACATACAACATTTGGCAATTAAGTTCAGCATCCTATATGGCTTCAGTCCATGGTACCCCAAAATGATTACAATAATAACATCAAAGGTTGTTCAAAGGTTGTCAAAGATTGATCACAGATTGCCATAACAGATATAAAAATAATTAAAACATTTGAAATATTTAGGGAATTATCAAAATATGAAATAGAGACACAATGTGAGCAAATGCTATTGGAAAAAGTGTGCCTATGGACTTGCCCCACACAGGTTTGCCCCAAACTTTCAATTTTTAAACTTACAAACAAAAATCTGTAAAGAAAAATAAAACAAACTGCAATAAAAAGGCATGCCTGTATGGCAGTACTCATATTAAATGTTTGCAAAGAGGCCAGCATGAAAATAACCATAGATTAAGGTTAAATACCTGGAGCAAAGAATGACAAGTTTGAGAAGTTTTAGTTAGAACCTGAAAAAAAGTTTTCAAAGAAAATGAAAATATGATTTTATAACTGGTGGTGTATGAGCAGAGGTCAGCATAGATGATGATGATGACAAGAAATATGTTGGAAAAAAATGATCATGGAAAAGGAATGAGAGATGTGTAAGACTGATAAACTACAAGGAAATCATTAAAATATCGTAAATATTTGTTGAAGGAAGAAAGAATTGTTAAATATTGAACATAGCCAACACTAAATATTTCACAAAAATGAGGCCAATTACATTTTGACAGGAAAAATGTATCTTTAGCATAGGACTCACTTTTGCATTAGATACGTTTGTGCAATCAGACCATCAAGTTGTTAAATAACAAAATGTGTACAAATTTAAAAAAAAATAAAATGAGAGAAATAATAGCATGCAATTGGAACAACTCAATCTTAACTAAGTTAAAGAAGGTGTTGATAACAAAAATGAGTAATGGACAGAAGAAAGTGCATAGATATAAATTGCAATTTCATATAGAAGTTTAATAAATGTAAATCAATTCCCATAAGAAAAAGTCTAAAGAACCTTAAAAAAATATCTTAGTCGACAAATACTTGACTTACTTTCCAAGCAGAGAGAGATGTCAGCCCACAGGCAATACCTCTTTAGAATAAAAATTTAATCACATAATCTTATGGGAAAGAATGCTGGAAGATACTTTTAAAAGTACTATTATCAAACAAAAGAGTAAGAAGATGTAGATGTTAATATCAGTTTAAGGAAAATTTCACTAAATATTCAATGAAGCAAAGCTATCCCATGAGCATTTAAGGATAAAATTTAAGAAGAATAACAAATAGAAGACAAAAAAAGATCTGCAAAGACAGTAATTTTTACCATCAAAGAGAGCAGAACAATTACACTTGAATTCAACATTACAGTTGCAGTTATTCTTATAAAGGAAATGGGATAAAAGGAACACAGATGGAAAAGGCACTTGGATAAGAACAAGTGCATACAGAGTAGATCTGCTGGAGGCAACAAAATTGTGAAGGCATGAAGTATTATATCACAAGATATGTAAAGCCAGGAAAATTACTAAAGCCTTGAAAAAATGTCTCAGACCTTATTAATATAAACAAAAAGGGACAGAGAAAACTTTAACAACACTTGCCCAACATATTTATCTTCTTGTTTATATATTAAAAAAAACTTTATGAAAATCATTCTTACTCATGCATAAAGGGTATCTTATAAGAATAATCATTGAGTATAAGCAGATTTTTGCAAGTAATATGTCACAGTAAACTATAGCTTTTTATCAAATAATTAAATGAAAGAAGTAGAAAATACAAGAACCCTTGTATAAAATACAAGATGGTTATTGTTTGTGGATTTTAGGAGGAAAAGGCATTTGGTTTGACACAGGAAAATGTTACCTTAAGGACTCTTTTGTCTTTTGTGTATATATCAAGAGTGTCTTCCACGTATATAAAATACATGTAAATTCTTGGAAAACTGTAATAGCAGGGCATTATTTTTGATGACACTCTAATGAAAATTATCAGGGAAGACATAAAGCACTGAAATATACAGTTGTTTACCATAGGGATAGAGAAAAACTAAGTTGGAGATGAATTCCCTGTGGGTCGTGAAATTCTGTTTATGAATGATATTGTTGTAACATCTATGGTTTCAACAAGTTATGAAATATTGTGGAATCTCTTGGAAGATTTCCATAACCACTCAAAAAAATTTGGCCTGATCATTCACACAGGAAAAGCTAATGAAGAACATCCCAGATTTGAACAAGAAGGTAGAAGTGCTGCCTATATTGTCTGTTTATATGTTATAGACATAAATGTTATATAGATGTGGATCAGAGGTCCTTTACCTGTTTTTTGTCATGGACCCCATTGGAAGTGTTGCAAAACCTACAGTTCACTTAGAATAATTTTAATGCCTAAAATAAAATGTATAAGATTACAAATGAAACCAATTAATTGAAAGTTATCTTAAAAATAAGTTTATGTACCCCAAGTTAAGAAGATTTGCTAAAGATATATAAATGCTAGACATTATAAATGGATAAATTATACCCTGAAATTCTCTCCTAGACATAGGAGGAAAGAAGGCTGCATTAATTTTAGGATATTAGAAATTTTCTTTAATAACCCTTAACCTCTTCTACAAAGAAAGGCTCATATTCATTAAAAGCCAGTATTCTACTATATTTTCATATGACTCCAAGGAATAAAACAGAGCAGTCTCTGAGGAATTAAAAAGGACTATCACAAATGGAGCCATGCATGGTAGATATGAGAAAACTACACCATATAATAAATAAGAAACTTTGAAGAAGAACTGGAACAAAGTATGATGTACATAATTGAATCAAAAGGATGGTGGGTTGCTCAGTCAGTTAGTCAGCAGCTCCTACTATATATCAGGCATTGTGCTAAGACCTAAAGAAACAAAGGCCAAAAAAACAAAACAAAAAAATCCCATATTTAAGGAGTATACAGCCTATTTGGGAAGAAAACATGCAAACAACTATGTACAAACAAGTTAAGTGTGTATTTATGTGTGTGTGTGTGTGTGTGTGTGGCATGTCTATGTGTGTGCATGTACATGTGCGCATGGAAATAGTCAATAGACATGAGGCTGGCATATGGCAAGAAGAAAGAATAAGAGACAGACAGCCCAAGTGCATCATCAGTGTCCTTATGATGTTAAGAGAAAGGAAACAAAACCCATCTGTCTAATTTTTGGGAGGACATGGAAGGAATTGCATGGAATTGGAAGGCATAAATGGGTAGTGATCTGCATTAGGTCCCTTCACTGAAGGAATTATCCAATATGATGACCTCAGAATCTATTTAAATATTTTGAGGATTTTGGAAAATGTTTTGCTTTTGACAGTTTCTCTTCTTATACTTACTTACCTAATAAAAAGTCTATTCTGCCTTTTAAAATTACCTCTTTCACTTTTTAAGTTAAGAATTCCCTGCCTAGACATAGATGTTAAAGGTACTGGAATCTCTAATTATGTTAAATCTTCTACTATATTCCCATTGGCCCCCTCAATGATTATAAGTTTCTAGATGATAAGGACTGCATAATATATCCCTTTTGGCTTTATCTTCCATAGTATGGGCCCATAATAGGCACTCTATTGACACTTTTGATAAGTTACTTATGTACTTTGTAAAGCAATCTATATTCTATAAATAACTTCCATTAAACTTTCTATTATGGCTCTAGATTAGGTGTTTGTTTCAAATAAGATGACTTCCTCTAGATGATAAAAGAATAAATGTTTACATGGTTCTTTCTATTCCATGAGCATCACATTGATTATTTAATTTCTTTCAAAAGAATCCAGGCAGTGTTTACCACATAGTAATATGACTAAATAGATCCCAGTCATCCCAATGCCAATTTAATGTAGGGTAACATTAAGTGACAAACTATTTGCTATAGGCTAACACACCACAACATGAAAGCTTTCATAAATTTTTATATTAGAGAGGTTGTCATAATCAGTTTTTAGGTCACCAGTAATGTAGACTGATAATCAGATTTCAAGGAGGAAAGAAAGCAAGAAGAAAAGGAAGAAGAAGGGGAAGAGAATGAAGAGGAGGGAAAAATAAAAGAAGGATGTCCTGATCTCTTTCAAGTTAGTCACCTAAAAGTAGAATTTGGCTTATACTTTTCTTTTTAATAAGCAAAGTACATTAGCCACTGAAATAATATTCAATATTCTATTCAAGGAGGCACAATATTTAAGAGAAAACTCAGCATTACAGGGGTCATTGAATCAGCAATATAAACAGACTTCATAGTAAGATATACCCTTATTTCTATCACACAATATTACTCACATAAGTCTTAGCTAGAAATTCCTCTCTAGAATAATCGATATTCAATACAGTTGTAATAATGTAAGCTAGGCAGGAAAGAATTTTCATAAACGTTCTGCAAAAGTCTGTTGGACAAATTGTCCCATTCGCCTTTTGCATTAGTTTGCTTCAGTGTAATTTACTTTACCCAGTTGCTCTTTGTTTCTTAACAAAATTTATAGTCACCAGAGTTCAGTTCTTTCATGCCCTGGATAGTCATCACAGTGAATGTCTTAATCTTTCTTTACAGAACATTTTAAATTCATTTTGCTGCCTTCACAATTTTTCGAAGCCAGCAATATTAATGCTTGACAATAAGTATGTTAAATCTGAACATCCATTTACTGCCTCTGAAATGAGGCTGTCACACAAACAAAATTCCAAGGCCTTTGGTAGACAAGGACAAACCTAAAAAAAAATTACATTATATACTTACCCCTGGGGGAGGTCCACTTGTCAGTAAGTCTCCTTCCAGCAGACAAACTCTTTTGGGAACACAAGACGTTTTTCCTTTCTTATAGATGACATATAGTCTCTATCTTTCTATTAAACTCTTGCAGATATCTGTATAGGCAGTTTTAATTCAGTTGGCTAAAGAAAGAACCAGGACAAAAATCAGAGACAATTTATTAGAAAAGTGGTTGGTGGGAAAGTGTTGTAATTTTAAGGAAGGTGCAGAAATAAGTCATCAGTGAGGAGCTGTTTTTTTTTTTTTAATAGCACACTATAAGAAATAATTCAAGGGCATAATAGTTGCATCATTTATCAACATAAGACTCACTCATAATTGGTCATGGCTTTAAAGATGATATCTATTACTGTTTGGAAAAGTTCTTCCTGAAGGATCCCTACTGTCAATAAAACTCTAAATACAATTTTATCTATTTCATATTTTAAAAAAACACAAAGTCGGGGGTGGAGCCAAGATGGCGGCGTAGCAGCAGCAATATATCGCAGCTCTCATATAGCCACCCCAAAATACCCATGGTATAGGGCTCTGGACCAATCCTAGAACTTCAAAACGCACACAAAGATACTTCCCACTAAAGTCAGCTCGGCTACAAGGAACCATATCAGCACTTCGAACCGAAACCAGCCTGGCCTGAAGCCGCGGCTGTTCCCCGGGGGCAGCCTGATGAGAGGAGCGGTAAGCGGATTATCGAGAGGGGATTGTGAAAGAGGGAGATAAGCGTCTGGCCAAAAGGTCTCCAGAGCGGAAAAGCAAAAGGCAGAGGTTTTGCACCCGCCTCCGCGTTGCAGCTTCCCGCCCTTGGCCTGCAAAAAGCAGGGGGACTGAGCGATTGTTTTCAGGCCAGGGCTCTCGCGTTGAGCGGCCTGGATCCAGATCGTCGTCTTTGGCCTCGGTCTTGGAGACTTCATTATCCAGTCAGCCGGAAGTCTA